>JXTC01000046.1:1260470-1287368 GCA_002914845.1 Trema orientale
AGTAATTAAGCTGCAGTCTTAACTAACTCATAACTAACTTTCTGTTATAACATCCAACTAACTTAACCAAATTAGTTGTCACCAACTGTCAACAAAATGGAATATTAAGAATACATATATAGAAGAGGGATCTGAATTGTACGAAAAGATTTAATAGTATATAAATAGATGTTGCTTCTTTTGTCTCTGTTTCAACTTTTGAAATAGGTAAAACAGAAACATCAGAGCCGAAAAAGGGTGAAGGAAAAAGGATTCGGAGTACTACCTATTGTTAAAAACGGAGATTAAAGAAAAAAATTGAAATAAATTTTGATCGAGATAATTGTAAGAGCATAGTATCAAACCTCGAGCCTAGTTATATCCAATTTATGAGTAATAGCTGGCTCTATTTGAATGGAAGACGAGTCTGCAAGGTTCAGAGTACACTTAGAGACGGTTATGTTGGTTAGAATTTTTTAGGATATCATTGACTTTAGTAAATGGACATATGCATGTATAACTATATATAGCTAACATTGTAGACGTCTTGAGATGACCTGAGTTTTTCCTCTGTATTTTCTCGTATGATTCAGCTGCAAAACCAAGGTCCAAGACATTGTAATATAACGCTAAAAGCATAAAACTCGTCTATGAAACTTTATTTATCAAGTGATGTAGTAGGCCAGTCTTGACTATTTAATATTGAATATAATTATTCCTTGTACAAAATGGAGGGCTAGATATGAATTATGAAGTTTTCTGTAGTCAAAATTTATAGAAGAAATTCGGTGGAAAAAATTGACCGGATCAAAACACAAGGTAAAATCACTGATACTTTCTGTTGATCAGACCATGATAAGATATTATCTAGGACAAGTTATTGCAAGAATGAATAAAGATCAATTTAATCTGAGTCGTCATGGAAAAGGAACGAAAAACGACAATAATATGATTCGACAATAAGCTGAAGAACGACAATAGATGAAACCCGACAACCACCACGAAAACGACAATAATATGAAAACCTGAAAGGGCTAACAAAATTCATAAAGAAGGATATAATTCTAGAGATGACAGCAGTAACTTATATTAACAAGGTGTGTTTGTTTGGAGTCCCAGTTTGAGTCTGAAGGGTACAATATATGGTGAATTTTTATTTTCCCCCTCACTGGCATTATTATTATTCTTCCTATTATTTGATAAAGAGAACTATGTTGCGTTTCCAATGAATGAATATGTTAGATGCTGGAAGATGAAAAGGGAACTCACATTATGTTTACTATTAAAAAGCATAACTGAACATTATAAAGTGGAATTCAGTACAACATAACACATGGAATATGTGCTTATGCAACATTACATGTTTATTAGATATGCATATCCAAAGAGAAGAAAACTAAATGGCCATGCACTATGCGCGCGTAAGAGTTGGTGCTGTTCTGTACAAGTGCAAGAGTAGTCTATTTTCAACGAAGGCACACGACAAAAGAAAATCTCGATCAGCATCTGATTTCCCTTTTGAAAAGCTTCAAGCCCCTACAGTACTCAAAGTAAGAAGTGCATATGAGACACTAAAACAGATATATATATTAAAACAACGGTTGGCTTAACTACGAGTAGTAGATTTCGATTATATTCCGTGAGTCTTAGACTGGAGATCTTCTAGTAGTTCGGGATCATTTCTAACAATATTGGAAACTTCTCTATTCTTCTCAATTATTATGGTTGGAAATTTATAGGCTAATCATGCGTGTAAAATTATATGGTAGTACCTAATTACTTAGCCGGTTCTTTGTCTTTGGCCGTGAATCCCAACACCCAGATAGTCATTTCTAATATATTGTAGCTCCTTGATGACATCTCCCACGTTCATTCTTTCATTTGGTGATTCTTCTGAACAGGCAAGTCCAATCTCAAGGACTGAAATCAAGCACTTTTGCAGATTAAAACTTATCTCATTTGGTTTCTGAAAGTAATTGTTTTCTTCTTCTGAATCAATCCCAATGCCATCATTAATATTGTTGTATGTTCTTCCATCTTCTCTTCTATTTGTCGTTTCTAATACATCTCCGGAGAGAAGAGAAGAGTCAGCCACTTGTACAAGTCTTCCTGGCAATGCCATCTTGACAAAGTTACGGAGATCAAAATCATCTTTGAACAATTCATCAGTGGGTCTTCTTGCTGTGAAAATCTCCAACACAAGGATACCATAGCTATACATATCCCCTTGTTTTGATGGTTCACCACCCATTGCATACTCTGCAAATAATAACAGTAATATATTTATAGCTTTTTCTGTGGTATATTAATGTAATGGTGAAAATCTGTAATCTAGAGACTTGACCCTTCAGTTCAGGAAAAATTAAAGGTGGCAGATCTTTCCATTTGACTTTTTGAAGAACAAATAAGAAGGATAAATATATATGACAATATATTATGAGTCTGAAATGATAGGGATGATCATATTTTGTACATCTCAATCCTGGTTTCTAAAAGAATGTCACGTCACTGCTCAGATTGCTTTCAATGCATCATAGATAACGCTTTCTGTTAGATAGAAAAGATTAGTTAGTTAATTGATTCTTTTTGTCCGTACTTGTGTCATAACCAGTTTGTCTATACGATTAGTGTCCATTCAAGTATCTTAGCAAACGCTTAGTAGAAAATCAACTCTAAGTATGAAGAAGTTATTACTACCTGGAGCGGCATAGCCAATGGTCCCCTTTATCCAAATAGTGCTACTTTGACCTTCAAAAGAGCCAGTGGTATTTGAAATCAACCTTGCTAATCCAAAGTCACTTACATGGGCGGTCATTTCCTCATCAAGAAGAATGTTGCTAGGCTTCAAGTCAGAGTGAATGATTGGTTGGTCACAATCTTCATGAAGATAGTATATTGCAGAGGCAACATCTTTAACAATATTTAGTCTCTGAATTAGGTCCAAACTCCTTGATTGGTTATCGCCATCAGTCACCTGATGTAGCCACTTCTCTAGGCTTCCATTTGACATATATTCAAAGACTAAAGCCTTGAAGTTGTTGCCCTTGTAGTCTATGCTAGAGCAACAAGTCAAGATCTTAACAAGATTCCGATGCCTGGCATTTCTTAATGCATTGCATTCAGCGAAGAAACTTTTCTCAGCTCCTTTACGCTGAACGTTAAGGACCTTTATAGCAACTGGAGTTTCAAAATGATCAAGGATGCCTTTATATACAGAACCAAAGCTACCTGTTCCAGTCAACATGCTTGGGGAGAATCCATTGGTAGCTTGAAAAAGCCTCTCATATGAAACCTGTGAAGAAATGCTGATCGTAGAGAGTGTGGAAAATGATTTCCTTGTCGATTTCCTCCTACGGTAGAAAATAATGAAGGATGAAAATATAAGAAAAATTGCAGCCAGACAAACCATTATGACTGTCAGTTTGGAACCTTTAGTCTTTCTACCATTGGATTCTATGATGGGACATGGTGGAAGCTGCAAGATCGGCGCACCACTGCAAAGCTTAGTATTTCCATTCAATGATACTGCATTAGTCTTCTGAAAGACGCCTTTGTTTGGAACTTTTCCTTCCAAATCATTGAAAGAAAGATTCAAATATACCAAGAAAGGCAGACTCTGTATGTCTATTGGAATTTCTCCTGTCAAGCTATTTTGCGAAATATCCAAGTACTGCAGACCTCTCAAGGAAACCAAAGTGGCAGGCATTCTGCCTTCAAATAAATTGCCTTGTAGGAAAAGGAATTCTAGACTTTGACAATCTCCAATGGACTTTGGGATTTCACTAGACAGATTGTTTTCGGAGACGTCAAGTGTATTGATGTTCTTTAGCTTTCCCACTTCCACAGGTAGGTTGCCAGTCAACGCGTTTTGTGATAAGTCAAGAAAGACATACGAGGAAGGAAAAAAAACTTCTTTAGGAATATGTTTACTCAAGCTGTTCTTTGAAACGTCAAGGTACTGTAGATTTTTGCAGCCTGCAATGTTTGAAGGAATGTATCCTTCCAACTTGTTATTTGAGAGATAAAGTTCGGATATCCGAGTAAGGTTTCCTATGGATGAGGGAATCTGTCCTGATATTGAGTTTGAAGCCAGAGACATAAATTGCAAGTTTTGTAATCTCCCCAGAGAAGCTGGAATGACACCTGTGAATAAATTACCCTCCAAGCCCAAGGAGATTAAGCTGACCAAATTTTCTAATCTTATAGGAATATTTCTGGATATTTGATTCCTTCCTAGATAAAGTATAGCTAACCGGGTTGATAAATTTGCTATAGAGTTGGGTAAAACACCTCCAAAACTGTTTTCACTCAAGTCCAATGCTTCCAAATTGCTGCAATTTGTCAAAGAGTCAATAAAAGTCCAGCTACTAGATGAATAAAACCCCAAGTTATTGCGTGTGAAAAATAGGCCTTGGAGATATGGAAGATTCCCCAGACCAGTCGGAACTTGTCCAACAAAATTATTTCGAGCAATATCAAGTTGTTGAAGTTGCGAAGCATTGGAAAATGATTCTGGTATTGTCCCAGATAATTTGTTTGCATTAAGATAAACTATTTGGAGATTAGGGAGTAGGTAGCCTATGTTGGAAGGAATAGTGCCGTAAAACTTGTTAAGTGCAATTGAAAAACGACTCATAGAGGATATGTTGCAAAGGGAGAGAGGGATTGTACCAGACAGATTATTAGACCCTATAGTAAATGTGTTTAGACTCTTCAGTCTGCCTAACTCTTCTGGAATAGTTCCCTCTAGATTGTTATATGCTAAAGAAAATAGGCTGACTGAGGATAAATTCCCTAAGGAAGCTGGTATTCCTCCTGTGAGAGTGTTTGAGCCAAGACTTAAGTACACAAGCTTCACCAAAGAGCCCAGTTCCGAGGGAATCATTCCGGTAATTCTGTTCTTTCTCAGGCTTAATACCCTGAGTTGTGAACAATAGCTCAAGTTGACTGGAATTTTACCTTCTAACATGTTATTACTAAGATTGAGATGTTGCAGTCGAAACAGACGACCAACTTGTTGCGGAATTTCACCGAAGAAGCTATTACTTGAGAGTCTGATGAGCCTCAGAAAGGAGAGGTTTCCAATGAAAGGTGATATGGTTCCTCGCAAGTTGTAGCCCTCCAAGTCCAAGCCTGCTATCCTTTGATGCCGGCTGCTGCATGAAATTCCTGGCCAGTTGCACAAGTCAATGGAGTCATTCCAAGAGCTCAGGACACCGTAGGGATCGTTGGAGACTGATTCCTTAAACTTGAGCAGAGCAAACCTGTCAGTTTCATTCCCTAATGCATTGTTAGGTTGCACCATTAAGCTCATGGATAAGAGAAGAATCACATCTAGGAACAAACACCAAAAAGCATGGGGACCAGTGGGGTTCTGAAGTTCCATTCTGTGTTGGTGAGTTAACACGTCAAGTCAGAGGAACTGATAAAAGTGTTAGAGGAACATATTCCATAAAGAACCGTTTAAAATGTAGATTGTAGAATACTAGGATTTCAAAACGACTAAAATTTAGGACAGCAAACTTAAAAAAGACGGTAAGCAGAGAAACGACAACCAAAATCATTAAAACGACAACGGGTAGGAAAGTGATTAAACAAACAAAACGACAACCACCGAAATTCTATGATTATTTGAAGAATGGCAATAAGGTAATAATGAACAAAACCTGCTAAACGACAACAAAGTTAACAACTACGTAAAGCTGAAATGGTTAACAGAAGAAGAAAAATTCGAGACATGACAACAGCTTGAAGGGCGGCAACATAAAAAAACTGAAAAATAGCCATTTGTCTAATGTGAAAATTAAATTTGTCTAATAGCATGGCCGGCCATCGAATATTTCTCGGCATGAATACGACTAGCCTTATTTGTCTAATACCATACCATATATGCAGTAGTATTAAATTGTTCCTCTTATTAAACTATTATATATATTTATATAATAATACTAGGGACATCAACTTTTTAATATCAACGTTACGTAAAATGTTACCGTTTGTTTGATATCTTTTCTATGTATATATGTATTCATTTGTTTATTTTTGCCGAGCGACAAGGTCAAGAAGTAGTAGTAGTAGATTTAAAGCTTTTATTAGGTGGCTGTGGAACACAGAACTTATTTTAGTCTCTCATTTTCCATTAAAATATTAACGAGGTAAGTTTGTTTGGAGCTCCAATTTGAGTCTGAATTAGTGTAGTACATGTAACATATATTGAGTGAGTTTTTATTTTACCTTTTTTTTATACGTTTTTTTTTAAAAAAAAAAAGAAAATTGGATTAAGGGTATCGTCAAAGTAATAAATTGGAAAAATGGCTTTTGTTTCTTATGTTCTCTGTTGTCTTGAGAATTTACAACCTATATATAGGGCTAGAAACCCTTTTCATCTATTTGCACAATTCCGAATATCAGGGAGAAATTATGACTATACAATCACACAATTAGTTGACAATCACCTAAAGAGGAAAATAATCGGAACAATGAACTATACAAAATCTCAATACTCCCCCCCAAGTTGGTGTATAGATATCACACATGCCCAATTTGTCTAAGAACTTTCAGAACACTCGATGGGAATTTGCTTTGGTGAGGATGTCAGCCAACTGATCTTTTGATCTGATCTTGGGTAATTCCACAATTTTTTTCATCCAACTCTTCCTTAATGAAAAATCTATCCACCTCACATGCTTTGTACGATTATATTGTATTGGATTATGGGCAATGTCACATGCTGCCTTATTGTCACAGAATAACTAGAATGGTTGTCTAGATAGATAGCCCAAATCTTCTAAGAGTAGTCTTAGCCATAATACTTCACACATTCTAAGTGCCATACCCTTGAATTCAGCTTCTGCACTTGAACAAGCAACAATATTCTATTTCTTGCTTCTCTATGTCACCAGATTGCCTCCTACAAAGGTGAAGTACCCAGAATTAGTTATCAACTATTACACCAGCCCAATCAGCATTAGTATATACATCTATATTTCGATAATCTGAGTTCTTTGTGAACAGGATTCCTTTTCTAGGGGCAGATTTTAAGTATCTCAAAATGCGTATGACTATATTCATATGTTGCTCTCCAGGATTATACATAAATTGACTGACAATACTTAATGCATAAGCCAGATCAGGTCTTGTATATGCTAAATACATCAATCTCCCTATAAGTCATTAGTATCTCCCTTTATCAGCTGGCACCTGTTTGGAGTTTATGCATAACTTTAAACTTTCTTCCACTAGTGTATCAATTGGTTGACATGCTGACATGCCAATTTCTTACAAAAGATCTATGGTATATTTCCACTGGGACAAAAATATGCCTTTATTTGATCGGGATACTTCAATCCCAAGGAAATATTTCAGAGGACCTAAATCTTTCATTTCAAACTCTCTAGACAAGTAACTCTGTAGCGCCTTTCTTTTTTCAGGGTCATCTTTTGTAACCACTATATCATCCACATATACAATGAGTGTAGTAATCTTACCTTGTTGTTTTTTGAGGAACAGAGCATGGTCTGAGTTACTTTGATAGTAGGCAAATGCTATCATTGACTTTGTAAACCTTTTGAACCATGCTCTCGGAGATTGCTTCAACCCATACAAAGACTTCTTTAATCTGCACACTTTCCGATTATGCTTTTCAGGTATCATGCATCCAGGTGGAAGATCCATGTAAACCTCTTCGGATAAGTCTCCATGTAAAAAAGTATTTTTAACATCAAATTGTTGGAAGGGCCAATCCAAGTTTGCTGCTAAAGACAAGAGCACACAAACTGTGTTGATTTTGGCTACAGGTTCAAATATCTCAGTATAATCAATCCTATAAGTTTGAGTGTATCCTTTTGCTACCAAACTTGCTTTAAAATGTTCAATTGAGCCATCAACTTTATATTTCACAGTGTAAATCCATCAAAATCCAATTATTTTCTTCCCTAGATGAGGATAGACAAGTTCCCAAGTTTCTTTTTCTGTAGGGATTTCATTTCCTCATCTATAGTTGCTTTCCACCTATGATATGCTAAGGCTTCCTGCACACTGTTAAGAATAGATACACTAGATAATTGATTTACAAATAACAAATTTGATTCTGATAAATGATGGTTAGACACATAATGACTCATAGTGTATTTGGCTTTGCTAGAAAGTTCAAGTTCATATGTAGGTTTAGGGATACCTCGAGCGTGATGCTATGGCAGCTGTCTTTTGTGTGGCTTATGAACATCTTCAAGAGGCAATTGGTATAGTATAGGTAGCTCCTTATCCTCAGCTTGTGGAACACAAATAGGTACAAATGGACCTGAAAGTAAATTCACTTCTTTTGTTATTGGGTCTTTATCACCACTTTGATCCGACGTGATACCACTTAGATCCAGTTCACCCATTTCCTGTTTTATTGGTTTAGTTTGTGAGTCTTCACCCTTAGAATCTGATATTATACCCCTTATATCCAAATTGCTCACATTCTAGTTACCAGCTTTAGCATGTTTAGTAGGATAATCATACTCTAGAAAGTCATAATTTAGAGTCTGAATTTCATTCTGGTTCTCCCCCTAAGATTCAAGCTCAGAAAAATACATTTTTGTCTTCGTGGAAGACCACGTCTATTGAGATAAATATTCTTTTTACAGGAAGATGATAACATTAGTACTCCTTTTGATGAGTGCCAAATCCAACAAAGACACACTGCATTGCTCGAGGAGTTAAATTGTGGCATTGATGTTTATGAAGGTGGAAAAAAACAGCGCAACTGAAGACACAAGGTGGCAGATTAGTTACTCCTAGGACAACAATTGCTTTTGTGAGAGTTTCGAAAGGTGTCTGGAAGTCAATAATGCTAGAGGGCATTCTATTGATTAAATATGCTGCAGAAATAAGCGCTTCTCCCTAGTAGGATAGTGGCATATAAGCATCTATCAATGGAGCTCGAACTACCTCCAATAAATGTCTATTTTTACATTTTGCAATTCCGTTTTGTTAGGGAGTATCAGAACAAGTAGTTTGATGGATTGTCTCATGTCCTTCCACATGTTGTTGAAACTCAGTACTATGATATTCTTCCCCATTGTCGTTGTGAAAAACTTGAATCTTTGCATTGTACTGTGTTTCAATCTAACTATAAAAATTTTGAAATAATAAGTTTGCTTCATCTTTGGATTTCATCAAGCATAACCATGTCATCCTAGTATAGTCATCAATAAATATTACAGACCAATGTGATCCTCCCAAAGTAGGTACTTTGGACAGTCCCCAAACATCATATTATATAATCATGAAAGGAAGTGGACTTTTATTCAAACGTAGTGGAAAAGAAGCATAATGGCTCTTTGCAAGTGCATAAACATCACATTGAAAGCTAGAAACATCAAATTTTGCAAATAGACTAGGAAACAATTTTTTTAGAAAACCAAAGGAAGCATGGCTCAAATGTCGATGCCATAGCCATATTTCCTTTTTCTTTTCTTTTTCACTGCTAAACATCACCAAGGCTTCTCGTAATTTGTCATAACTTTTTGGCATCAGATCCAAGTAGTACAGCTTCCCCTGCCAAATAACATAGCCAATCGTCTTTCTGGTTTGAATGTCCTTAAATACACAAAAATCATGCCAAAAAATGACAACACAAGATAAGTTTTGGGTTATTTGAGATACTGACAAAGGATTATAATCTAAAGATAGAACAACTGAAATAGAATCTAAATTTAAAGTATCGGTGAGGTGCACGAATCCTTCCCTAAGAACTAGGGTTGAGGTGCCATTAGCAGTATAAATTAATTTTTATGGAGAGTGGTTAAGAGATCAAAAGTTATACAATCTGTAGTATCAGAATCAATTATCCATGTACTATTAAAAATATGTGCAGAGATATTAAAAGCCTTGCCACCATTATCTGTAGTTATTACCAATGCCGAGAATTTCTCATCATCTTCTGGCTTTGTTTCAACCACTGTTGCAGTGACAGTTCTCTTTGGATCTTTTTTTGCACAACTAGGATCCTACCATTCTGGATATTCCACTATCTCAAAACAACGACTCTTGGTATGACCAGTCCGATTGCATTGGGTGCACCTGTATTTGGACTTGTCGATACCCATGGTAGTTTTAAATCCTGATCCGTCCTGTTGATTCCAGTTAGACCGATTACGGGCCACCATGGCAGAAGCTTCAGGTGTTCCAAAAATATCATTTAGGGTGGTACGATGAATAGCTTCTCGTCAGGTCAAAGAGTAGCACTCTTCCAAATTTGGGGCAGAGTTTCTTCGTAAACTCTCTCGTCAAATTTGATCAAAAACATCATCCAAACTAGCAAGAAAAATATGAACTCGTAATCATTCAATGGAATTGCGATATGCTTTGACATCATCAGGATCCTTCATAACCACCTTATCTTGATGGTCTAGTTCTTGGAAGATCTCAGTGAATTCCCCGTAATAAGCAAGAGAGTTTTCCCTTCTTGTTTGGAAAAAAAAAAAAGCCTTTTGGTTCAACATAAAAACTTGCAATTCATCATTTCCATCGTAGAATGCTTTTGAAAGAGCATCCCAGATTTCGCGAGCAATAGGTACGCGTAGATAGCGCTTCCTAATTTCTAAAGTCATTGACATTAATAATCATCATTTGACTTTATAGTTTTCATCGTATCATTTTTCATGTTCTTCATTTGCTTCTGTAGGTGGCTTATGCTTGCCACGAATATAAGAGATCTTATCCCTTTCAGTAATCTGTATTTTAATCCGTTAAGACCATATGTCATAATTGGTCTCTGTAAGAATGACCCTAGCATTAAATACTCCCTCAGAATGGATGATCACAGGTATGGATTTACTTCCAGATGATTCATTTTTTACACTCATCTTGGAAGCAAGTGTGTGTATATATACATATATATATTTCGGTTTTTTTTTTAAATTATTATATATAACTAAAATTGGGGATGAGATTACTGTAGATGAACAATGACGCGATTCTTTATTTTTCTTTTTTTTCTGGACTTTAGCTGTCAATTTACATCTTTATCCTTTCAGTGTGCTGAAGAGTGGCTATAAGTGTGGTCTCTTTGATAATTTCACACGGGTTTTTTAATTCCGTTTATGTCCCCGGAATTGTTGCTTCGACTGAGTGGCTTAGGTGGGATCTTTTGGATATCTCATTAGTTTTTGTCCTTTGGTTTCTCCGCTTAGCATTCTTTGTTCTCCTTTTTTTGTGCATTTGATGCTTCTATCTTCCTCTATTCTCAGATGCTCTTGCTTTATCTCTTCCCATTTTTTATTTGTGTTTTGTTTTCTTCGATCATGCCTTCTTTTATTTTCCTTTGGCAACTTTTCACGGTATTCTTCGATTCGAGGCTTTTCTCCATTTTTCCCCATTCTCTTTTTCATTTTCTATCTTTTGATCTTCGTTTTTTTTTAATCTCCTGTTGTTTGATCTTTAGTTCTTTTGGTGTACATTGGGTTCTTTATCTTTAGTTTTTTTGTGTGATCAGGTTGTTTAGATATGAGTTTTGCTGGTTCTTTACTCTTTCGGATCCTTTTGTGGGTATGGTGCCATCTTCTCTGACTGATATTTTTTTCTTCTTTCAATTTTATTCTTATATATTATTATATATATAGTCTAATTTTATCCATGCTCTTTGTAATAATTTGTTCTACAATTTTCTCTGTTCGTGTATGAAAAATGGCTTCTCTCTCTTTTTTTTTCCCTTTTTCTCTGTCTTTATTTCATCTTGCTCGTGGAAAATTTGTTCATCATTTCTTTTTTGGTTGCACTCTTATATGTATGTTCGTTAGGCTTATTGTGTTTTGGGCTTTTGATATGGTCTGGGTTGATGGGTCCATTAATCTAATATTCTCTTGCTTTAGGGTTGCCTCTTATTTTTCATCTATTTTTGTTGGGCTTTTTGTTGTTCTTTTTGCAAAAATATGCTGACAAATAAATATCTGCGCTAGTTTTTTGTGTGACTTCAAATTTTTGGGCTATTTTTTGGATCATTCTTCCATTTTATTTTCTTTTTTTTTCCCTCTTGTTGGCATTGATATTTATCTTGTATTGTAGATTTTTTCTATGTTAATTATGAGCTCTATTTCTGCTATAAATGTCACGTCTATTCGCATTTAAGATTTTGTTACTATGTATAAGACCTCACTAATATTGCTTTGAGTTAGTTATATTATTGAGATTGAAAGAGGAAAAAAAAAAGCAAAAGATAAAAAAAAAATCGTAAATGCAATCAGGCAATTTCTTTTTTTTTTAAGTATATTTCTTGAGTTTTTTTTCCACTTTTTTCTCCATTTTTTTTTAGGATTTTAGGAAAATACAGCTGACTCTCACTCTTTATTTTCTTTAGGCATTTGTCTTTAGTAAACTTCTAACTTTTTTTTTTATTATATGTTATATTGGGGCATTGCCATCTGTTTAACTTTAACTCAATACTTTTTATATATTTCTTAGTCTATATATGTTATGATCATTCATTCTATTCTACATATCTTGACATTGCCATCTGTTTAACTTTAACTCAATACTTTTTATATATTTCTTAGTCTATATATGTTATGATCATTCACTCTATTCTACATATCTTACCTTTCATTATCTACCTTTGTGCTTATAGTTCGCTGAGATCACTATTACTTTCTTCCACTACATTCACTGTTACTTTCTTCTACTACATCCACTGTTTTTTTTCACCTTTTTTCTGTCCCATGTGTATAATTTGTATTTGGCTAGGATTTAATTCCAAATATTTTTCTGCAAAGGACCTTAAGTATTATACATATTTATTACGTTATGTTGTCCATCTTTACTTTGTTGTTCCTTCTTTATCTTATATATATAAGTACTTTGTCTTATTGTTAATTAATATCTATTGTTTGTGTTACAAATATAGTATTGATACATTTATTTCTCTGTTATTGTGCTTAGTCTTACAAACTATTGAAATATTTTATTAAATTCTACTACATTTGAACTTAGTTATATTTTGTTATCTCTAGTATTAATAAGTGTTATCTGTATTGCATTTATTATGTATAACCGTTTTTATTTTTCCTTTTGAATTAGCTATTATTAAATATTGTTATGCTTTCTTTTATTCCCTATATATTTCATATGCTTCTTTTTTTTCCTCTTTTTTTTTTTTCTTTTAAGTCCTTTTCCTTGGTTTTTTCTTTTTCTTATCTTTTTCCTCTTTTTATTAGTCAATTATGTTTGGTCTTCTTTTAACTACCTTTATTCAACGTCCTCTTCCTCTTCTTTTTTTTTTTTCCTCTCTTTTTTTTCTCTTTTCTAATTCTGTTTTAGCCTCTTCCAATCATTTTTTATACTTGTCCATACCTTTGGCAATGATGAGTATCTACTACTTGATCATGTATAGTGGAATAACTGCCCGAAGATTGTTGTACATAATGAGTCCTATGGTATACTAAACGTTGCTTAATTTACTCTTAACGAGTCGTTTTGCAATTTTTGTTCTTTGAGTACTATGAGAATTGGTTGTTGGGTACTACCTTCATTTTCGGGTCTGATTTATTCTTAAATAGTAGCTTAAGAATTTTTGTACTTTGAATATTACGGGAATTAGTTATTGAGTTCTAGCTCCCTTTTCACTTATATATATATATATGCTGGTCTTAAAATCCAATATTTTTTACCTTCCCTTCTTCTGTGTCTTTTTCCCCTTTTAAATCTTGTTTGACCATTTTTTCTTTAAATTCTTTTTAATTTTTTGTTAATTAGTCTTTATGCCAACCCTTATTCACCTGGTAATTTTTTAGTAGTTCTTCATTATATTCTTACGATCTTTCTACTATTATTTGACTGGTATAATATATATTGCAAGTCATCTATTATACCGATAATTTTCTCTGTGTTTATCTAATTGCCAGAAACATTTGTTGAGTCATGTCTTGCAGCAAAAATCATCTCTCATATTTTGAAGTTAACAAACATATGATTAAGAACTAATAATCTACTTGAGTGTGTAGCAAATTAAATTGAAAGGATCACAAAATATTCAAGATGGATTATGGAAAAGAGCTTGAAGACAAAATTCAAGATTACAAGACCTAGACTAGCAAGGGTACACACCTAGTTCTTGTACTTGAATATTTGTTCACACATAATATGATCTTAATGGCTCAAATTTTTTAATTAAAGGTTTTTGAAAACTAAACTATCAAATCTATTCACTTCCATTTAAATTATAAAAATCTTTTTACAAGAGCTTTTAAATTTATTTATGAATTTCTATAGTCTCTATATTTCACAGTAAATCAATTTATAAAGTCACTTTTTGGAAATAATCGAAAACGGCTTGAAATAAATTGAAAAACAACTCTCTGCCAGAATCGGCAAACCGATAGTCAGCACCGGTCGATCGATTCCCCTGTTTCAGTTTTTTTATTTTTTTAATGACTTTTTGAATCTGACCATTACAATTGCACTTCCAATGGCTAGTAACTTTCGGTCAACCGAAAATAACTTTTTGGTCGACCGAAAATAACTTTTCGATCTACCGAAAATGACAGATTGTCTGTCAAACGGTCAAAAATGGCTAGTTCTTATTCTAGTCTTTAAATAGAAGCCTTTTTAACACTTAAAACTGCTTTTGAACATTCCTACATAGCTTTATAAATACTTTCAAGTTATCAAAATCATTTTTTGTGAATCAAACTTTCAAATCTACTTTTTGAGCCAAATTAGATCATACCTTTTGTGTTCATCTATTCTCTCTAAGTTTATCTTGTATTATCTATACTATTGTGAGAGATTCTGGTTAAGTATATCAACAAATAAAAATCAAATTGTATTTGAGAGGTGAGGTTGACATCAGATTCATAAACAACCCAGCTTAGATGAGATTGGCACCGGAGTCTAAACAATCCATGATAGGCATGATAGAGCCGGATTTAAGACTACTGTAAAGGCGTGAGTGTACCTAAGGGAAAGCACTCCTTGTGTAAAAAAGATGATCAAGCCCATTCTCTTGACCAGATAGTGGATAGCTCAAAGCGAGTTGCCAAGAACCGGGGACGTAGACAAATCGTTGTGTTTGTTGAACCTCGTAAAAATAATATTTGCATTTCTCTATCCCTATCTCCTTTTTATTTACTTATTTAGTACATGCAATTAATCTATTTTTACTTGTTATTTCCTTTTCTTGCCACATTTACGTGATTTCCAGAATAGTTTGCGAAAAGTTTTTAAAACCCAATTCATCTCCCCCTCTCTCTTGGGTTAGTTAGCCTTAGACTTACAATATTTTCGTTATATAAACAGAAAATCATTTCTTAGATGACTAGATAAACATCTAGAAATACATTATGTTATGTAATTATAATAGATAAAGAATCAGACATGTGTAATTGATGATGAAGAAATTTACTACCTTCATTGACAAGGAGAATGATGAGAATTTTAGTGTAGAGGAAGAGAAGAAAAGAAGAAAAGTAAATTGTAACTAATATAGTTGTAAAATTATCATATTATTGTAAAGCTATTCAACTGATTTTGTTTCTATTAGAGGAAACTACATAGGATGTCCTTTTTTAACATTCTATGTCAATATATGCCCATTTTTAAAAGTTCTAACATTTATATCCCTTTTTAAATACTTTAAAATTAATGTTACTAATTTGCCCCTCGCGGAGGTCGATCTGGACTATGGTGATGCCGATTTCTCTAAGACCGAAGCCTAGCTTCTCTCGGACACGGGAGGTGATCTTTGCATCCCAGAAGCTATGCGATCAGGGGAATCGATTGAGTTTGGCACAGTACTGTGCCATGAACTCCTACTCCGATGACGATGCCATGGCTACAATCGACGAGGACGAAGAATTCGTCACGTGTACTATGATTTTCCTACACGAGAGGGCTAACTAGAAGAGATGGTTTGTACTGGACATTGCAACCAGAAGCTGGAGTCGACTCCTGATTCTTTTATTCCGTTTGGTTTGTTTTTGTTTTTTATTTTTTTATTTAGTAAATGGAGTTTTGTATTGGTCTTCATGTGTTTCCTGTTAGGGAATATGCCCTAAAGTTTATTTACTGAATCAAATATTTAATAGTACATTTTTATTGAGGATCTTTTGCATGTATGAATAATATTGTTGATATAATTATTCATTATCATAAATATTTTTTAGATCATTTATGTAACTATTATTCAGTATATAAAGTATTTATACATGAGGATTGAATAAATAGATAATAATCTAAAATGGTCCGTAATGATTACTTATAGTTATGAACTATAATTAAGTTAACATTATTAGTACGGTCCATCAACATTAAGAATAGAATAATCTTATCCGGATTATTTAATGTAGAGACATTAAAGGACGGAGGTACTTTGTATAATACGATTATATAGGACCGGACCAGATGAATTTTGAAATCACTAATAAATTCCGTAATATAAAAAGAGAGTTCAAAATTCATCATTAAGATGATCATATATAGAATAGTCTTAATCTTCAATAATTAATAAACTCCTATTTACGACATTGTGTTTTTAATTTACTCGGTAAAAATTTACTTATGTCAAATTCAACCCTTGTATTTTGAAAACAAAAATGAAACAAATGGCTGGGAATATTAATATACATATATAGAATCCATTCTTTTTCTTTTTGAAAATTAAAAATAGTTCTCTTAAATAATTGATTCAGGACTTGAACAATAGAGTGCTCAAATTTGTAAGATAGTCACAAATTAATTATTCATTAGAGAATCAAATGAAATTCAAGAAATAAGATGTAATTAGAGAGGTAAAGGAATTACCTAGCTCTAATTATGAACTATTTATGGAGGGTTAATCTATATGTAATGATTAAATCAATGGATAATTCAATGCTTTTATTTGAATAAATTATACTATAAATTCAAGAGTGCAATTTTAGGTTTATAGTGGAATAATACTGAAATTAATAATTTTGATTTATTGATTTACGAATTAAATTGATGATCAAATTTATTGGAGCTTGAATTATAGGTCCATAGGTCCATTCTCTGTCATTTTTACACTATAAGATATGTGAGATTAATAATTGAATTAATTTATAATTATTATAAATTAATATAGCACTGTAGTTAAAATTGTGACATAATGTAATAGTTAAATTATGTCATGATTACAAATAGTAGTTAATTGCCCAAAACCTAATGATTGATTAATTATGAATTAATTAACATTTTTTTAAAGATTTTAATTAATTAAATATTTACTTTTATATATATGTAAAGTGAAAGTTTGGTTTTCCCATTACTATTATCACTTCATATTTTAATCATTTAATTAAATGAATTTGAAAACAACTAATAAATTAAATATGATTTAATTTCTTAGTGGGGCAATTTAATAATTTTAGTGGCAGCAAAAGAAAAAAAAAATTAGGTTTGCCCACTTTATTACTACTATTCTCATCTTATTCAAGAGAGATATATACGACATAGGAAGATATTAGTTGAGGGGTGTTAGTTTTTGATGAGCTAGTTCTTGTACTCAACTTATTCTTGAGAGAAAACCATAGAAAGAATTGAAAGTTCACATATTTTTAACTTCTATCTATTTATAAAAGAGAAGAAAATTAGTTTCTCATATTCAACTCTCTACTTATTCAAGAGTAAAAATAGTGCTATTTCAATTGTTGATCTAAGAAGTACCCACACACTACATACTTAGTGGAGTGATTGGAGAAGAAGACTCTTATTGTCAAAAGGAAAGTTTAATCATTTAGTCTTCAAGGGTAATTATATTTTTATTTTTCTCTTATTTAGCCAAAAATCAATATATAACCATGTTGATCCTAGAAAGACTTGAGAAATTTTTTTAAATCTCGGTATTACAATGCTTCCGCATAGGTGAAAATTATTTTCCAAAACCAACAATTGGTATCCGAGCGGTTCATGGTTTATATTGATTTTTGACTAGTTTTGATTTTTATAGTCTTAATTTTGTGTATGTGGTTGAGTAGGCACTTAAATTTGTTTTTGGCTTTATATGTTCTTCATGTGATGTTTGAATGTGTTCTTGGGTCGTTAATTATATAGTTTCCTTGGATTTTATTTTGTTTTATTTTGATTAGATCAAAAAGTATAAACCCAAATTTTTGGGTACAGGTTTTGTTATATTTTTTTTGTAATATGGAGGAATCTTCACCCGGACCCGATACGATGAGCCGACGATGTACAACTATATGCGCCACTGCACTTGTATGAAATAAATGATTTATGGTATATATATAGTATATATATACATATGTATATATATATATGATGGGCACCAATCCAATATGTCACGACCCAAACCCCGGGCCAGTGGCAGAAAGGAAATTTCACAATGGAAATTCATAATTTATTTTTGAAAAATTTTAGAAACTGCAATTCTTTAGGAAAACGACATCTAGTTGAAAAGCGACAGCTTCTATAAAGATTATAAAAATAGTTTAAATTGTAAATTCCCACAGTTTGTGATCACCACTAGACATAGACTGNTACCATGATGCTAAAATGGAACTCAAGTGTGTGATCCTATGGTAGGTACAACATATCATAAAGTGTGTAGTAACCATGCATCAAGTATATCAAGAAATCATGCTTTAAAATTCATTTGGTATTATTCTGGGATTTACAGAAAATTGGGCAGCATAATGGCTGTATTTTCCTAAAACCAAATTTTTTAAACTTGTATAAAAATCATACAAATCAATCCCAGAACAATCCAATATATTTCAGCAGTTCGAAAATCCACCAGATATCTAATCAAATCCATAAAAATCGACAATTTCAATAAATAGGTCATAATGCATAATTCAAAACAAAATAAGTAGAAAACTTAGTAATTGAACCCCTACCTCACCGGAATAGCTAGACTAGGCTATCGGGTCCTTAAGGCATCGTTGACGATCGCCCGGAGGGTCGGGAACTGATTCCGAACCCTCGATCGTCCTCTTGCGAAAGGTCAACTTATCACCGGAACTTCAATTCCACGAACGGACCTCTTCGTTGGATTCCTAGCACCCAAAATAGCTAGGTTAGGCATATAACTTGCCAAATTCGGGTCCGGATTCACACCGGACCGGTGGCACGCAAATCGAGACAAAATCTCGACCGTCCGATCGCGATTTTTGGGTCGATCACCAAACAACACAATATATATATCAAACTTCTCCATTTTCCGAGTACATTCCAAATATGAGGTCAAAAACGCAATCTAACGGCCGGATTGACAAATTTAAATATAAAACTAAAAATAACTAAAAATTAACAAAAATGGCAAATTTTGATCCGGACAGTATGGGATCGAGATATATATACCATGTCGAAGATCGTGAGGAGACGAGTTCAACGGGACCAGTTTCACGGCGAATGGACGCCAGAACCTTCGCCGGCGATGAAAAATCCGTTTTGGGCCAAAACGGTTTTTCGGCAATTCCCAGCAATCGGAGCACTGGTGGTGGCAGCTGGTGGCTGGCGGACGTGCAGCTCGGCCGGACGGAGCTTCGTCGGGCGGTGGCTGGGCGCGACGACGGCCGGATGGTGGCGAGCAGCGGTTGGGTCGTTCGGCCGAGAGTGAGAAACAGAGGGAGAGATAGACGATGGAGAGAGAAAGAGCTTTAAGTTTATTTTTTTATTTATTTTTTTTTTTAAATCTGGTCAAAAGACCAAATGCCCCTTAAAAAAACTGGTTTTTACATTAATTGAACTAGGGTATTTTTACCCTAAACTCTAAACCCCTTAAGGGTTCTAGAACACAGATTACATGCACAAAATCTAAGAGAACTTGTTACTATGTACCTGCAAAGTCGTTTAGCTAAATAACAGATTGTTTTCTAAAGATTAACCTCTAAACCAGGTGGTTTCTGGTTTCTTAGCTACTGGTTTTCTATGAAATCGTTGAGGTGGCAGCTTCCTGAGGCAGTTTCTAAGCGTCTAAACTGGTTTTTAGCAATTCTATGTTACTTAATCATTACTTTGCACTAAAACTATGGGTAAAATCAGATCCTAGGAGACAAGAAAAGGTAGTTTTTGACACTTGTCATTCTTTTCTCCCACTAACTACTTGGTCTCCAAGTTTTGGCTGCCTATAAATAGGAGCCTTTCTTCACAAATCAACATACTTACACATAACTACCTTTTCACCTTCAGCTATCACTTTCAGCTCTCTAATNACGGCCGGAGCTGGGCGGCGCGCTTCCTGCGGTGGTTCGGCCGAGAAGAAGAAGAAGAAGAAGAAAAAGAAAAAGAAGAAGAAGAAGAAGAAAGAAGAAGAAAAGAGGTCTGGGGGTGGGGCACGTGGGGGAAAGATAGTGGAAAAAAAAGAATTTTTTTTTTTAAATTGGTCAAAAGACCAAAATACCCTTTAAAAATATAGGTTTTTACATTCTCCCCTCCTTATAGGAATTTCGTCCCGAAATTCAAGGTACAAGTCAAAGTTTACATCACAGTACAACTTCTAACTGAAAGTTAAATAAGTGAGGGTACTTCTCGTACATTTCTGTCTCGAGTTCCCAAGTAGCCTCGTCTTCTTTGTGATGTTCCCAAAGAACCTTGACAAGCGGAATCTCCCTTTTACGAAGCACCTTGAGCTCTCTCCCCCAGTATTCGAACGGGTTGTTCCTCATAGGTCACATTTTCTTGGATAGGCACTTCCAAGTACTGGATAACATGGGATGGGTCAGGTATGTACTTCCTGAGCATCGAAACATGAAATATATTGTGTACTCGACCCAATTGTGGTGGTAGATCTAGACGATAAGCAACAGGCCCAATTCTATCAGTAATCTCGAATGGTCCAATATATCTTAGAGCTAGTTTCCCTTTAACTCCAAATCTCGTGACTCCACGCATTGGCGAGACTTTCAAGAATACCTTATCACCAACGTCAAACTCTACCTCGCATCTTGTGGGGTCTGCATAGCTTTTCTGGCGACTCTGAACAATCTTGAGTCTCTCTCTGATCTTGTCAATCTTCTCAGTAGTCTCTTGTACTAATTCTGGTCCAAGAGTAATACGTTCCTCTGCATCAGCCTAACACAAGGGTGATCTGCATGGCCTCCCATATAGTACCTCATATGGAGCCATACCAAGACTGGTTTGGTAGCTGTTGTTGTAAGCAAACTCCACCAATGATAGGTGATCATCCTAGCTTCCACCAAAATCCAGTATACATGAGCGAAGCATGTCCTCAAGAATCTGTATAGTCCTTTCAGATTAGCCATCTGTCTAAGGATGATGAGCTGTACTGAGATTCAGTTCTGTTCCCAAAGCTCTCTGCAAAGCTCTCCAGAACTTTGATGTAAACCTTGGATCTCTATCAGAAACTATGCTTGACGGCACCCCATGTAAGCGAACAATGTTGTCTACATAAAGACGACTCAGTTGTGTGAGTGAAAAGTCAATCCTGATCGGTATGAAGTGGGCGGTCTTTGTCATCCGATCAACTATCATCCAAACAGCGTCATTCTTTCTTCGAGTTCTTGGTAGACCTGTTACAAAATCCATAGTGATTTTATCCCATTTCCACTCCGGAATAGGTAAAGGCTGAAGTAGTCCAGCTGGCCTCTGGTGTTCTGCCTTGACTTGCTGACAAGTCAAACACTTAGCCACAAAAGTAGCTACATCTCGTTTCATGCCTTTCCACCAGTACTGCCTCTTCAGATCATGGTACATCTTTGTGCTACCAGGATATACTGCGAATTTGGACTTATGAGCCTCAGTCAGAATAGTCTCTCTAAGATGAGAGTCATTGGCAACAGCTAGTCTTCCGTTAAAAAGTACGAACCTTTCTCTATTGGTACTCCAACCATCTAACTGCTCACCATTCTGAAGTTGATTCCAGATTGCTCTCAGTTCTTGATCTTGCCACTGACTTTGTTGTGCTGTCTGGAGAAGTGATGGCGTAGCCACAATATTGCTGATACAAGCGATTTTCCCACTTTCCCTATACTCCAGGTTATAGTCACCAATGGTAACTGAATTCTTCCAATCTTCTAGTATCAAGGAAGCAAGGATGTTATGAGACTTTCTACTCAAAGCATCAGCTACAACGTTGGCTTTTCTAGGATGGTACTGAAGTTCAAAGTCATAGTCTTCCATATACTCAACCCATCTTCTTTGTCTCAAGTTTAAGTCTCGTTGAGTAAACAAATACTTCAGACTCTTATGATCAGAGTAAATCTCAAACTTCACACCATACAGATAGCATCTCCAAATCTTAAGAGCAAATATTACAGCTGCTAACTCCAAGTCATGAGTGGGATAGTTCTTCTCATGTGGCTTTAACTGGCAGGAAGCATAAGCCACTACTTTGCCATTCTGCATTAAGACACATCCCAATCCTGAACCAGAAGCATCAGTATACACGACATATGGTTCATTACTGTTAGGAACAGTAAGAACAGGTGCAGTTGTCAATCTCCTCTTCAATTCTATGAAAGCTGCTTCACAATCATCATCCCATACAAACTTGACATTCTTTCTCGTCAACTTTGCCAAAGGCATCGCAATTCTAGAGAAATTTTCAACAAAACGGCGGTAATAACCCGCTAGACCAAGAAAACTTCTTATCTCAGTTATACTTTTTGGTCTCTCCCATTCTAGAACAGATTCTATCCTAGAAGGATCAACTGAAATTCCTTCATGAGATATAACATGCCCCAAGAATTTCACTTCCGTCATCCAGAAGTCACACTTAGATCTCTTGGCATAAAGTTGATGATCTCTTAAGGTCTGAAGCACAATTCTCAAGTGCTTAGCATGTCCTTCTCGAGTTTTTGAATAGATCAAGATGTCATCGATGAAGACAACCATAAATCTATCTAAATAAGGTCTAAAAATTCTGTTCATAAGGTCCATGAACGCTGCTGGAGTATTAGTCAGACCAAACGGCATAACTAAGAACTCAAAGTGTCCATAACGAGTTCTGAATGCAGTTTTCGATATGTCCTCCTCTCAAATCTTTAACTGATGATAACCAGATCTAAGATCAATTTTGGAAAAGAATCTAGATCTACCAAGTTGATCGAACAGTTCATCGATCCTTGGTAAGGGATATCTATTCTTCACCATTAGCTGATTCAGTTTTCTGTAATCTACACAAAGCCGAAATGTTCCATCAGCTTTCTTGGCAAATAGAACAGGAGCACCCCATGGAGAGGTACTGCTCCTAATGAATCCCTTTGATAAAAGATCATCCAGCTGACTTCTTAACTTAGTCATTTCTGCTAGAGCCATACGATAGGCTGGAATAGAAACTAGCTGAGCTCCGGGAATTAAATCAATGCAGAACTCGATCTCCCTATTAGGTGGTAGCCCCGGTAAATCCTCAGAAAAAACATCTGAAAACTCACTAACCACTGATATCCAAGGGTACTGATCAGCAGTTCCCATCTCACCATCGATGGCAAATAAATTCCCATAGCACTCTAGTTTCTTCCTTCCACCTATGCATACTTTTAGAATAGGACTTGGTTTCAAAGGATTCGAATAAGCTTGGTAGACGATAGGATACCCATCCTTTGGAAAAAGAGTCACTCTCTTATTAAAACAGTCAACAGTTGCTCGGTATTTGGAAAGCCAATCCATACCGAGAATCACATCGAATTATTGTAAAGGCAACACTACCAAATTTGCTAGTAGCTTCCTACCATCAATCACAACAAGAGAACCACGACAGACAGTAGAAACATCGGTAACTCCACCCATGGGTGTTCCCAAAGTCAACACATTATCCAACACAGAACATTCCAATCCCAACATTCGAGCAAACAACATAGAGATAAAGGAATGAGAGGCACCAGTATCAAATAAGACATGAGCCCAAGAGTGGGAAATGAGAATCATACTATCAACAACACCTCTGCCAGTGTGGTCATGAGCCTCTCTACTTCTGCAACGGCATAAGCTTGACCAGAAGCTTTGCCTTTCCCTTTGTTTCCTCTTCCTTGACCTGGGCGACTGCTACTAGTTCCTGGACCGATACTAGCATATCCACGTCCTCCTTGGTTCCCAGAACTCTGTGGAGTCTGGAAATTCTGAGTATAGCCCTGGTTGTAGCCCGAACCTTGTGGCCTATACTGATGCTGGTACTGAGAACCATAAGGCTGCTGGTAAGGAGTGGAGGGGAATACCTGAGACTGAGTCTGAGATTGCACTGGTCTCATTTGATTGCCCTGAAAAGGAACTGAGGCACTCTGACTTCCCTGTGATCCTCCCTGAGACAATGGAGATTTTTGTTGAAGGTAGGGGCAAGCCTTCTTTTGGTAGCCTTGCTGTCCATAATTGAAACATCCATATGGTCCATAACGACTTTTTTCTGAAGAGCCACTACTGTTGCTACTTCCACTGTTCTGAGAATTCTGCCCTTGCCATTGTCCTTGGTTTTTCTTATTCATCTTTCTTCTATGGCCCTTGTTTCTTGCATGATCCCTCATTGTTGACCGATCACCAAGAAAAGCCTCAGCTTTTTGGGCTGCAGCAACTAAGTCAATAAGGTTGCTGAAGGGTTGTGTGACAATCTTCTCCAAGATGGATGGCCTCAAAGCTTCCATGAACTTGACAATCTGGAGGGTAGGATCTGTTCTAGGTGCATAAGCATATTGTGCTAACTCCATAAACCGCACATAGTACTCATTTACTGTCATATCACCTTGTTTGAGCCGTTCATACTCTCTAATCATAGAAGCTCTATGACTAGCATTAGCATAATGACTCCTGAACAATCCTTCAAATGTGTCCCAACTCATACCAGTCACATCTTGAGATAACTTGACTATCTCCCACCAATTGGTAGCTCCGTCAATCAGCTTGTAAGTACCAAAAGTGACTTGAAACTCAGCTGGTGTTCTAATAGTAGCAAAGGTCTTCTTGATGTCTCTAAGCCATCTTTCAGCCAAAGTGGGATCAGGTCTCCCATCAAACGATATCGGATTGAGCTTTATAAAGTCCTTGAAGAAATTAGCCCAACGGGCCTCAGGGTCTCGCTCCATCCTTAGACCCGGTAATGCTCTTAAAGCATCATACAAGTTTGCTAGCGGGTCAGGAATTTGTTGTTGTGGTGGAGGAGTCTCAGCCCTAGGCTCTTGCCTCGGTATTCTTCTCCTTGGAGGTATTATAATTCTGTATTCATATGCCAAAGTGTTAGTGAGACAGTGATGCAAGTACTTTTGAAAAGAAGTCACAATCTAGTCTAATGGTGTCACATCCGAGGTAATTAAACCTCTGCTCTGATACAAAAAATATTCTGTCACGACCCAAACCCCGGGCCAGTGGCAGAATGGGAATTTCACAATGGAAATTCATAATTTATTTTTGAAAAATTTTAGAAACTGCAATTCTTTAGGAAAACAACATCTAGTTGAAAAGCGACAGCTTCTATAAAGATTATAAAAATAGTTTAAATTGTAAATTCCCACAGTTTGTGATCACCACTAGACATAGACTGTTAATAGTAGTATTAAAATATAAACATGCATCACCATTGTCATCACAAGTAGGCATAATGGATAATACAGGCTAAATCCAATGTATGGGCCTTAAATGTTATTATAAATCCAAATGAGAGTTACCAAGTATTTACCAACTACTAAACTAGAACAAATCCTGCAGTCCTAGTCACTCCACTCCAGAGTTGCTCAAATCACACTGTACACCACCTGAGAGGGGAAAGATAAAGGGAGGGTGAGCATTTACATGCTCAGTAGGAATTCAATTACCTTTTTAGTATGAATGCAACTTTTGAAACCTGCATGGTTAGTACCTTTCCAAAATCCAGTTGTAAAATAAGTTTACAAATATTCGAGTACAACCACATATTCAAAATCAAAACCAAAACCAAAGTCACCATGTTCATAATGATGTTCATGTTTATTTTCATGTTGTACATATCATAAATCAACCAAGTATGAGTATATATATGAGCTTCCATCCTCTCATCACAGTCCTGTAATACCTCTTGAACAGAGGTACCCAGCATCCTGACACTACCCGGAGGTGTGTCAGCAAAACCTGCGCAGGGGCCTAGGTCTCTCACCTAGCGCTGCAGCAACTCGCCAGCGATCTAAATACCATGATGCTAAAATGGAACTCAAGTGTGTGATCCTATGGTAGGTACAACATATCATAAAGTGTGTAGTAACCATACATCAAGTATATCAAGAAATCATGCTTTAAAACTCATTTGGTATTATTCTGGGATTTACAGAAAATTGGGCAGCATAACGGCTGTATTTTCCCAAAACAAAATTTTTTAAACCTGTATAAAAATCATACAAATCAATCCCAGAACAATCCAATATATTTCAACAGTTCGAAAATCCACCAGATATCCAATCAAATCCATAAAATCCATAAAAATCGACAATTTCAATAAATAGGTTATAATGCATAATTCAAAACAAAATAAGTAGAAAACTTAGTAATTGAACCCCTACCTCACCGGAATAGCTGGACTAGGCTATCGGGTCCTCAAGGAATCGTTGATGATCGCCCGGAGGGTCAGGAACTAATTCCGAACCCTCGATCGTCCTCTTGCGAAAGGTCAACTTATCACCGGAACTTCAATTCCACGAACGGACCTCTTCGTTGGATTCCTAGCACCCAAAATAGCTAGGTTAGGCAAATAACTTGTCAAATTTGGGTCCGGGTCCACACCGGACCGGTGGCACGCAAATCGAGACAAAATCTCGACCGTCCGATCTCGATTTTTGGATCGATCACCAAACAACACAATATATATATCAAACTTCTCCATTTTCCGAGTACATTCCAAATATGAGGTCAAAAACACAATCTAACGGCCGGATTGACAAATTTAAATATAAAACTAAAAATAACTCAAAATTAACAAAAATGGCAAATTTTGATCCGGACAGTATGGGATCGAGATATATATACCATGTCGAAGATCGTGAGGAGACGAGT
>JXTC01000046.1:1287373-1318684 GCA_002914845.1 Trema orientale
TTTTAAATTGGTCAAAAGACCAAAATACCCTTTAAAAATATAGGTTTTTACACAGTAGGTATTTTTTTTTTTACCTATGCATAGATATCAATTTGGACAATGAAAATTTTTTTTGCACATATTTTTATATTAAAAAGTAAGAGAGAGAAATAACATTAATAATGCACGTCTTTTCATATACATCATTATAGCCGTTGGATCACCATTAGATGATGATCCAACGGCAAAAAAAAAAATACCTATACATCGGTTAAAAAAAAAAAATACCTACTGGATTGGCAACCATATATGATATATATATTTGTATGTTTTTGATATAAGTGCCTGGCGAGATGCCAGGCACAATTTCGTAAGCCCAGAAGGTCCTGGCATCACAGCCAGGCCCAAGCTCGAAAAAAAAAAAAGAAAAAAAAAAGATGCTATCAGATTAGCATATGGGCTGAGCTAATAACCCAGCCCATTGGGTAATCCACTAAATACGGGACCTGACATTTTTTTTGTCAGGCCCACTTAGCCCTTTTGTTATTTTTAAAAATAATAGTCTAGTTTTGTGGAATTAATTACACAAATGTCATTTATTGCAAATTGGATTTGTAAAACACCATACGAAAGAAGACGCCCAAGAAGACAAAATTGTAATAATTAGTTATTTATTTTATTTTGGGTTGTAATTTAAATATCCAAGGAAACCCGGTCCAAGACACTTATTTACTATTTAGTTGAATTATTTTATAAATGCTTATTATGTGATAATATCTATGCAAATATAACATGCCATATAGATTTAAGAAGTGCCTATTCAACATATTTTTATCAACATGACATGCATACATGCGCACCATATTTAATTATTACTAATAAGATTAGTTCTAATTTGTTGTTGTTACGTTAGTTATTAGATAACTTAATTTGATTTGTTTCCTATACCATAATCAAATTAAATAATGTGATTAGTTTTTAAATTAGTTTAAAATTTGGCATATTCACATTAAATTTTAAGTTAGTAAATTAAATGGTTTAATTTATGGGTAGCTTGAAATACGTAACATATTTAGATTTTATTGAAAATCAATAATTTATTCAATGGGTTTTGACCTTATAGATTTTTCTTAATTATTTTAAATAGTTTAAACTAATTAGAAAAATCTTTTATAAAATATTTTATAAGATAAAACACATAATAAGTGGGAGCGGGTGTTATGACAATAAATCCTTTGGTCTCCACTATTAGTCCAACATCGTGAGTTTTAAACGGCACCTAGCAACGCTTTGATTACGTTCCCCAACAGAAGGTGTCCATTTAAATCAATACCAAGGTTGGCTTCAATAAGTTTAGTAAAGATGTATTTTAAAATTGACCTACCCTATGGCGGCAATTTTAAATTAAGTCTTAAAAAATTGAAATAGTGGGTCACACTCATAAAGATATAAGTTAAGAATGTTAAATTATATCTTGACCAAAAATCAACGGTTACTAATAAATAAAGATAATATGAGATATTTACAGTTTTATTTATTAGTTGAGATAGTCTCAGTTTAATTTTATAATAATATGACCTACCCTACGGCGGTATATTATTGATAAGCTTAGTACAATCGTGGCATTAATATAATTTTATGCTATGGTCATTTGCATCATGCATCATATTACAACATGCCAAAGATGAATGATACGACATGCAAAATTCTGAAATATATTTATTAATTTATTTCAGTAATCATGAGTAGTCCCATTATCACGATCTTGGCAAATGAGAAACTAACTGGCGAAAATTTTATTAAATGGAAAAGCAACATGAATATTGTCCTTATTTGCGAAAATCATAAGTTTGTCCTAACTGAGCCTTGCCCTCCTATTCCTACTGCCACGGCTACTCGTAATGTACGAGATGCCTATGATCGTTGGATTACAGCCAACGACAAAGTACGCTGCTATTTACTAGCTGGAATTAGAGGTGACAAAATGGGCGGGCCGAGCCGGCCCAGCCTGGGCTTGAGGGGGTGAGCAGGCCGGGCCGGGCCGGCCCGTCCAAAATAAAATAGGGCCCTGCCCAGGCCCGTTGGCCTGCCGGGCTTTTTGACTGGCCAAAATGGGCCGGCCCGGCCCGTCCTCGGCCCAAATTTTAAAAAAATTTAAAAATAAGTTTATTATTTGTATAATTAGTTAAAATTATTAGAAATTTAAAAATAAAATTTATAAAAACATATAAATAATATGTTATGATTTTTTTATATTTGATAAAAATTTATAAATAATTAAATAAGTTAAAAGTATATAAGTTGATAAAAAAAGCTTAGAATAAAAATCTTAAGAAAATTATTTAGAATTAGATTGAAATTTGAAAGTATGAAAAACAAAGTAAGGGAATGTGTATTTATAAGTATTAGAAAAGGTTTTATATTTAAATTTATTTAAAAAGTTTTAAAAAAAATTTAAAAAATATATATTTTGGCGGGCTGGGCCAGGCCGGCCTGCGGGCCACAATGATGGGCCGCGGGCTGGCCCATTTGGCCCGGCCCGTTTTGCCACCTCTAGCTAGAATGTCCGACGTGCTTAGGTCAAAACATGAAGGCCTAGAGACTGCAAATGAGATTATGAAGTCTCTACAAGGCATGTTTAGTCGTCTTTCTGAACGATCTCGTCATGAGGCTGTCAAGGCAGTTATGAACGCTAAGATGAAGGCAAACATCTCAGCCCGAGAACATGTTCTCAAGATGATTAACTTTATCCATGAGGCTAAGGTTAATGGAGCAAGGATTGATGAAAGGACCCAAGTGGGGATGATTTTAGAAACTCTGTCCCTGAAATTTCTATAGTTCAAGAGCAACTATTTTATGAATCATCTGAATTATAACCTTCCTCATCTAAGAAGAACAATAAGAGGAAGCGGAATAATATAAAAGGGAAACCTCAAGGGGCTGGAAAGGCCAACAACAACAAGAACAAAGCTAATAAGAAGAACAAAAGTTCAAAGAAGAAAGAGCCAAAGGGAAAGTGTTTCCACTGTGGCATTGATGGGCACTGGAAATGCAATTGCACCAAGTATTTTGCTGAGCTAAAAGAAAAGAAAAAGAAAGGTAAATCTAATTTACTAGTCTTAGAAGCATGTTTAGTTGAAATTGATAAGTCAACCTGGATAATTGATTTAGGGGCAACCGATCATATTTATTCTTCTTTGCAGATGCTTAGTTCTTGTACAGAACTTGCTGATGGAGATCATGTTCTGAGGGTTAGAAATGGGAACAGAGTATCAGCAAAGGCAGTGGGAGCCGTTAGGCTCAACTTTAAAAATAAATATTTATTTTTGGATAATGTTTACTTTATTCCTGGATTTACTAGAAATTTGATTTCTGTTTCTAAGTTGTTTGAACAATCATTTGCACTTTCCTTTTGTAATAATAAGATTATTATATCTAAAAATGGTTTGGATATTTGTTCAACAATTATGGAAGATGGGCTTTTCATGTTAAAGCCTACTGGGAATAAACTGCTTAACTCTGAAATGTTCAAAGTGGAACAACCTAAACATAAAAAGCAAAAGAATTCGTATGAAGATAACATATATCTATGGCATCTAAGACTTGGTCACATAAACCTAAATAGGATAGAAAGACTAGTAAAGGATGGTCCTTTAAGATAACTAATAGTTAGAACTCTACCAGTCTGTGAATCTTGTTTAGAAGGAAAAATGACTAAGAGATCTTTTTCTGAAAAAAGTCTAAGGGCAAAAGAACCTCTTGAGCTTGTACATACAGATGTCTGTGGTCTACTAAATATACAAGCAAGAGGTAGATATGAATATTTTGTCACTTTTATAGATAATTTTTCTAGATATGGTTATATCTATTTAATGTCACGAAAATCTGATACTTTTAGAAAGTTCAAAGAATTTCTTACAGAAGCTGAAAAACAACTAGGTAAATCTTTAAAGACACTTCGATCAGATCAAGGTGGTGAGTATCTTGACACAGAATTCAAGGATCATTTAATTGTGTCCCAACTCACTGCACCTTGGAACTCCGCAACAAAATGGTATAGTGGAAAGAAGAAATCGCACGTTGCTTGACATGGTTAGGTCAATGCTGAGTTACTCATCCTTACCATCATCATTTTGGGGATATGCACTACAAACTGCAATGTATATTTTAAATATGGTTCTTTCCAAATCTGTGCCTAAAACACCTTTAGAATTGTGGAGTAGGCAAAAACCTAGTTTACGTCACATCCGCATATGGGAGTGTCTAGCACATGTACTAAAGGCAAAGACAGGAAAGCTGGAACCAGGTTCAGAAGTATGCATATTTATTGGATATCCCAAAGGGACAAGAGGAAGTTTATTTTATAGTCCTCAAGATAAGAAAGTATTTATATCGATAAATGCTACTTCCTTGAGCACGACTATATGATAAATTACAAACCTCGAAGTAAAGTTTTACTTGAAGAGTTGCTTAATGTACCAATCACAAGAGAACCGACAACGGTTGTTGAAAGTCAACAACAAGAAACCACTACTCAAGATCAGGAATCTTTGCCATCTTTACTACCTCGTCATAGTGGGAGGGCTAGAAGACTACCTTATCGCTATAGACACGACGGAGAAGCACTAGTTGCTATATCCGATGGTAGTCAAGATGATCCATTAACATATAAGCATGCGATGGAGGATTTTGATAAAAAGAAATGGCAAGAAGCTATGAAACTCGAAACAGAGTCAATGTACTCCAATTCAGTCTGGGAACTTGTAGATCTCCCTCATGATGTAAGACCTATAGGGTGCAAATGGATCTACAAGAGAAAAAAGAGAGCTGATGGAAAAGTAGAGACTTACAAAGCCAGGCTTGTGGCAAAGGGTTATACCCAAAAAGAGGGAGTTGATTATGAAGAAACTTTCTCGCCAGTGGCCATGCTTAAGTCCATATATATCCTCTTATCCATTGCTGCATTTTATGACTATGAAATTTGGCAAATGGATGTCAAGACAGCTTTTCTAAATGGCTATCTTGAGGAAAGCATATACATACAACAACCAGAAGGTTTCATAGTTAAAGGCCAAGAGCAAAAGGTGTGTAAGCTGCAAAGGTCCATATATGGACTTAAGCAAGCTTCAAGATCTTGGAACTTAAGGTTTGATGAAGTGATTAAATTTTATGGTTTTAATCAAAATATGGATGAACCTTGTGTTTACAAGTACATCAAAGAGAATATGGTGGTCTTCTTATTTCTTTATATTGATGAAATTCTACTTATTGGGAATAATGTAGAATTATTATCTGATGTAAAGAAATGGCTAGCTAACCAATTCCAAATGAAAGATTTGGGAGAGGCAAGCTATGCACTTGGGATCCAAGTAATTAGAGATCGCAAGAATAAGCTGTTAACTCTATCTCAAGCATCCTATATAGATAAGATTCTTATGAGATTTGGGATGCAAAACTCAATGAAAAGCAATATGCCTTCACGTCATGGAGTTTATCTTTCCAAAAAGCAGTGTTCTCAAACATCGCAAGAGGAGGAAGATATGAGATGAGTACCATATGCATCTGCAGTTGGAAGTCTTATGTATGCTATGCTGTGTACGAGACCTGACATCTATTATGCGGTTGGCATAGTTAGTCGGTATCAATCTAACCCAGGATTGAGTCATTGGGTTGCAGTTAAACATATTCTCAAATATCTCAGAAGAACAAGAGATTATATGCTAGTGTATTCTGGTAGGGATTTGATTCCTATTGGATATACTAACGTAGACTTCTAGTCAGATAAAGACAATAGAAAGTCAACATCTGGTTCTGTGTTTGTTATGGGAGGAGGTGCCATAGTTTGGAGAAGCATCAACTAATCTTGTATTACTGATTCAACTATGGAAGCTGAATGCGTGGCTGCTTCAGAAGCAGCTAAAGAAATAGTTTGGCTCAGAAACTTCCTGAAAGATCTGGAAGTTGTTCCTGATATGGAAAAGCCGATCTCATTATACTGTGATAATAGTGCGGCTATAGCAAATACAAAAGAAGCGAGAAGTCACAAAAGAGCAAAGCATATAGACAGAAAATATCACTTGATAAGAGATATTGTGAAGCGAGGTGATGTATCAGTAGTGAAGATAGCTTCTCAAGAAAACATTGCTGACCCATTTACCAAAACGCTACCTGAAAAAGTTTTTCGGCAACATGTGGAAGGATTAGGATTGAAAATCATGCCTCATTTGCTTTAGGACAAGTGGGAGATTGTTAGAGAATATGCCTTAAAATTTATTTACTAAATTAAATATTTAATAGTACATTTTTATTGAGGATCTTTATGAATAATATTGTTGAGATAATTATTCATTATCATAAATATTTTTTAGATTATTTATGTAACCATTATGCAGTATATAAAGTATTTATACATGAGGATTGAATAAAAAGATAATAATCTAAAATGGTCCGTAATGATTACTTATAGTTATGAACTATAATTAAGTTAACATTATTAGTACGGTCCATCAACATTAAGAATAGAATAATCTTATCCAGATTATTTAACGTAGAGACATTAAAGGATGGAGGTACTTTGTATAATACGATTATACAGGACCGGACCAAATGAATTTTGAAATCACTAATAAATTCTGTGATATAAATAGAGAGTTCAAAATTCATCATTAAGATGATCATATATAGAATAGTCTTTATCTTCAGTTATTAATAAACTCTTATTTACGACATTGTGTTTTTAATTTACTCTGTAAAAGTTTGCTTATGTCAAATTCAACCCTTGTATTTTGAAAACAAAAATGAAACAAATGGCTGGGAATATTAATATACAGATATGGAATCTATTCTTTTTCTTTTTGAAAATTAAAAATAGTTCTCTTGAATAATTGATTCAGGACTTGAACAATAGAGCGCTCAAATTTGTGAGATAGTCACAAATTAATTGTTCATTAGAGAATCAAATGGAATTCAAGGAATAAGCTGTAATTAGAGAGGTAACAGAATTACCTAGCTCTAATTATGAACTATTTATGGATGATTAATCTATATGTAATGATTAAATCAATGGATGATTCAATGCTTTTTATTTGAATAAATTATACTATAAATTCAAGAGTGCAATTTCAGGTTTATAGTGGAATAATACTGAAATTAATAATTTTGATTTATTGATTTAAGAGTTAAATTGATGATCAAATTTATTAGAGCTTGAATTATAGGTCCATAGGTCCCTTCTCTGTCATTTTTACACTATAAGATATGTGAGATTAATAATTAAATTAATTTATAATTGTTATAAATTAATATAGCACTATGATTAAAATTGTGACATAATGTAATAGTTAAATTATGTCATGATTACAAATAGTAGTTAATTGCCCAAAACCTAATGATTAATTAATTATGAATTTATTAACATTTTTTTAAAGATTTTAATTAATTAAATATTTACTTTTATATATATGTAAAGTAAAAGTTAGGTTTTCCCATTACTATTATCACTTCATATTTTAATCATTTAATTAAATGAATTTAAAAACAACTAATAAATTAAATATGATTTAATTTCTTAGTGGGGCAATTTAATAATTTTAATGGGAGCAAAAAAAAAAATTCGGTTTGCCCACTTTATTACTACTATTCTCATCTTATTCAAGAGAGATATATACGACATAGGAAGATGTTAGTTGAGGGGTATTAGTTTTTGATGAGTTAGTTCTTGTACTCAACTTATTCTTGAGAGAAAACCATAGAGAGAATTGAAAGAAGTTCACATATTTTTAACTTCTATCTATTTGTAAAAGAGAACAAAATTAGTTTCTCATATTCAACTCTCTACTTACTCAAGAGTAAAAATAGTGCTATTTCAATTGTTGATCTAAGAAGTGCCCACACACTACATTCTTGGTGGAGTGATTGGAGAAGAAGACTCTTGGTGTCAAAAGGAAAGCTTGATCATTTAGTCTTCAAGGGTAATTATATTTTTATTTTTCTCTTATTTAGCCAAAAATCAATATATAACCATGTTGATCCTAGAAAGATTTGAGAAATTTTTTTAAATCTCGGTATTACAACGCTTCCGCATAAGTGAAAATTGTTTTCCAAAACCAACATTTCCATCTCCCTTCGCTTGTAGTGGTTCTTTCTTTTCTTTTTTTTTTTTTTTTGTTTTAACAATCATAGAAAAACAGAGTTTATGGATAGGGATATAGTCACCCAATTATATGGTTTTCAAATCGAAAAAGTTTGATGATTAGTACCTAGAATTCAATGGTGGTTTTCTTTTGTTTCATCGAAAGTTATAATTTTTCCTCTGTGTGAAGAGGAACTAAATAATATTTCTCTTAGACGAATACACTATCAATAAATTGAAGTCAAAATCTTCAAATATTCTTTCATAGAGGCTTCAGACATATATGGTCACGGAAGAACCATTACTATTACCAGTGGATAAGACCAAAGGCAAGAAATGGAAGGTGATTACATGGAGTGGCTTAACAAAGGAGCTAAATAAGGTTACTTACATAGCCGTGCCAATGGCGGTGGTGTTGGTTTCTCAGTTCCTCCTGCAATTTGTTTCAGAGATGATGGCCGGTCATCTTGGCGAACTATCGTTTTCTGGCGTCGCCATTGCCAACTGTTCTAGTTAATTAATTTGACAATGTACATGAAGTTTTAACAAGGCGCTCCAATTGACTTTAATTTTCAAAAATTAGAAAGCAAATAAAGTGGAGGTTAATCTTGTTTTCAACCTTCCTGATATGTTGTATGTATTCGTATGACCTTTCACGATCATTAACTAGCCATTTATCTCTTAACAGTGGTAAATAAGTGATTTACCAGGAGTATAATGGTAAATATGATATCGTCTACGAGTAATAAAATTTTTTTAAGTCATGGTAAATAAATCATATACCACCTTTTAACAGTAGTAAATAAGTGACTTACCAGGGGTATAATGATAAATATAATGTCGTCTACGAGCAATAAATTTTTTTTAAGTTACAGTCAATAAATCATATACCACATCTTAATAGTGGAAAATGGGTGATTTACCAGGAATATAATAGTAAATATGTTGCCAACTGCGAGGGGATAAAATTTTTTAAGATATAATAAATAAATCATATATCACCTCTTAATAGTGGTAAATGATTGTATATAATTAATTTACCAATATATATAATTAATTTATCGTTATATATAATTAATTTACAATAGTATATAATTCATTTATCGATATATGTTTTTCATTTAACATAGTATATAACTCATTTACAGGTGTAAATTTTTTATTTATCGGTGTATATAATTAATTTACCAATATATATAATTCATGTATCATAATATATAATTTATTTACTGTGTAAAAGTTTTATTTACCAGTGTATATAATTCATTTACCATAGTATATAATTCATTTACCGATGTAAATTTTCACTTACCAACATATATAACTCATGTATTATAGTCTATAATTCATTAACGGGTGTATATAATTAATTTATCAATATATATAATTCATTTACCGGTGTAAATTTTCATTCACCAACATATATAACTCATATACCATAGTCTATAATTCATTAACTGGTGTATATAATTAATTTACCAATATATATAATTCATTTACCATATTATATAATTTATTTATCAGTGTATATTTTCATTTAGCGACATGTATAATCTATTTATTATAGAATATAATTCAGTTACCGTGTATAATTTTCATTTATCAGTGTATAATTCTATTATAGCCAATTTGATTAGTAAATGACGTAAAGAAGAGCAAGAAGCTTTTTTTCCACTTGAATAAAGTGGAAGAAGCTTAAATGGAAAACAAAGTGAAACCAAAACCATTAGTTATATACGTGCTAGTATAATTGCAATTAAAAAAGGAAAAAAGAAAATTTATACGAAGTTTTTGTACTCTGAGTCTCTGATTGAATAGAATATGTCATGGGTGGTGCTTTTTTTCTCGGCCATTTTTCTTGATAGCAGTAATTAATTATTTTATGATCTTTAATTTTAGCCAATTAGGAAATATTATATACTTATTTCGTTGTTTTACAAATAGTGGGAGAAACATTCCTCTTAATAAACCAACTTGTTAGTTCTGAGTTTTGAAGGATTGGGCTACCATATATTGGCTCTCGTAGAACAAAGACGTCAGAAGAGTTTACTGCATACTAGGTCTCATACAAAGAGATGTAGTTAGAGCTTGCCGATGACCCGATCTCAAAGAACAGTGATTTTTTTCGTAGCTTTACTAATTTTAAACCAAAAGTGGTAGATCCAGAGCGTGTCAAATCGGTACCATCAATTTCGAATTCTCCGTTCAAAAATCTCCTCAGGAGGCGATCGCTAGGCTGTTAATTGAGAGAAATACTGTGCTTCGTAATCGATTCACCGACCGGTGAAGTCACCATAGAGGAGCCAGAGAATTGTCACGAAAGTTCACAACTGGTTCTGTAGTGGCATTAGGGGAGTTGGAGGCCAACTAGTCAAAAAGGAAAGTGCATTAATTCTCAAAGGAAAATTTGACATTAAAAGAATGTAAATGATGAAAAGGAATATTTTTGTCCATATTTTAAAAATGGGATATATGCTGATCGGTACATCCAAAAGTAGGGTACTCCAGTACAAAGTCCTTTCTATAATGTATTCAGCTCTCTTCTATGCGTGATGTAGTATTTTATCTATTTCAATTAAAAGCCCTTACTTATGTACCTAATACAAATACTTTCATTTTATTTTGAGGATTTTTTTTTAATTACAATAATTTTAAGCAACAAAATAAAAATGTGATTAGCTTAGATGATTAATATGCCAAACTATCCATATAGAATATTTAATTACTACCAAAAACAGTACTGAACAATACTAAAAGTGTATGAAAGATATAAATAAAACATTAACACTGCTACAACATTTTAGATAAATAATACAAATCCATAGGCTTAATATCTTAAATTGGATTTATATGACGATAATTAAAATATCTATATCAAAAACATAATCCTACTTCCTAAAAATGGAAAAGCAAAGAGACAAAGGGAGAAAAAGAAAGAAAACGAAAAAGACACCCAAAGAAAGAGTATGAAATATCAATAATATTTCCAAATAAGTACAAACAATATTACCAATGATTAAAAAAAACGTGACAAAAAAATCACAAATTTCGTCCAAAATAAATACCTAGAAATTACATAATTACAATAGCTAAAATACAAACTAGCATCACATTTCCTTAAGAGATATCTCTTTTTAAAAAACAATTTATAAGATTTATTAAAAAGGTATTAATGCACAACTAATAATACAATAATAATATTAACAATAAGAAAAATAATGCTACAATATAATATCCAAGAATTATGAATAAAAATATACTAAACAGCCTCATTATAATAACATCAAAATATAAGAAATATGTCCTCTTAAAAAAGGAATTTATAAGATTCATTAAAAGGATATTAATATATAATTGATAATACAATAATAATATTAATAATAGAAAGAATATGTTGCAACATAATATCCAAGAATTATAGACAAAAATATTCTAAAAAGCCTCACTATAATAATGTCAAAATATTAGCAAAAGTAATTATCCCAAACTAAGTTAACATAGTATAAATAGACAAACCTAACAAAAAACGAAAATAAATAAACGCAGGAAATACCAAAAAAATAAAAGGATTAACAATTTTCTCGATAAATAATATCATTTGGACATTTTACAAAATTTGGACAAAACTTATTAACATAGTAATACCTTTCTCTATGTTTTCAACTAAATAAATAATAAAATGATATCGGGAGACTTTTTATCATCAAGACATCAACGAAAACGACGTCGTCATTGTCTTCTAAATGAAGATTCCGTAAACAATTACGGTGATACCTCGAATCATCTGCATGAGAATTCTAGCATTACTTCAGAAGATTTATATCAATCAAAGCTTATTCAATATCAAGCTCTGAAAATTCTGAAAGATGTTTTTCTCATTCAGCCGGGGCATCAATATCAACTGATTTCAACAGACAAAGTAATTTTCTTACTTCCTATAAAAATAAAAGAAAAAAAGTTACTGTCATTATCACAAACTCCAACTTTACATAACTCCACTTATCCTATATTTCTGTCCAATATTGTATTACAGGTGATACAAATAAATATCATGATCTTGAAAATTGCTCCTATACTTGTGGACATTTTGATGCATTCTTTTGGCTTGATGAGTTCATTAAAAAATCCTATCGCCCGAAATATAATTTATGTTGTAAAAACAGAAAAGTCAAACTTCCCACACTCAAAAATCTTCCTCCTCTCCTAGATCAATTACTTAATTATTATGAAGGGACTTTAAGCATATACTTCCGTAAAAAAATTCGAACATTTAATTCTATATTTACATTCACTTCTTTTGGAGCAAATATAGAATAAATATAAAGAATTCAGATAGTCCATACATTTTTAAAATCAGTAGCCAAATACATCATCTTATGGGATCAATATTACCAACTAATAATAATCCTCCAAGATTTGCTCAATTATATATTTATGACATAGAAAATGAAATTAAAAACCGAATATTGACATTCTTATTTGATAATGCATAAAAAGAATTAACAAAATTAATTACAAAAAATTTATTGAAAATGCTTGATGAAAATAACAAATTAGTCAAGCTTTTTTGTATGGTTAAAGACAGATATATTGAAAATAAAATCTAATCCATCAAATTAAGACTGATAGGATGACGACCTACTGATAATAATCAATATGAATTACTTACATCAACTGATAGGAGGTTTAATTATCGAAAATACTGGTGAATATGAAGAAGGAAGGGATATTATAATCGACGATAAAATAAAATTATACCCATCATACATGGTCTTACAATATCCACTCTTATTTCCATATGGAGAAGATAATTATAGAACTGATTTAAGTTGGTATATAAACGGACTAGGTAAACGACTTTCAATAAATAGAATACCTATGAGAGCATTCTATTGTTATTATTACAGCAACGCAAAAATATAAATAATATTTTATTTAGAAGTGGAAGACTTTTTCAACAATATGTAGTTGATGTATATGCTTCTATTGAAGAAGATAGATTAGATTATGTCAGAAAAAATCAAAACAATTTAAGATCTTAAATTTATCAAAACAATCATAACCATCTTTACATGAATGACAATAAAACAATATTTAGATAATAAATAACTATTTTATCTCTATATATAAAACTATTCATTTTTTACTTTCAATTATATACTAACTAAAATAAGCTTTCGTACTCAACAAGAAATATATATTGCGAGTATAAGTGCAACAATATATTATATAAATATAGATATATCAGAAACTAATACATTAAAAAAAAGGTAATAACTACCTCTTATACTTCTTTTATTTACAAAATAAAAATAAAATCTCATTCTATTTCTTTTAATTTAGTATTAACCATTATATATTTTTTTATTAATCTATTATTCAGATTTTAACATACAACACGATATGTTGAATTCTTTCTAACTCCCATTTCAAGAGAAACACAACCACTAGAGCAACAAAAATTACAAAATAGAAAAATAATTACAGAATTAACCACCTGGATCATCTAAACCAACAAGTTAGTAAAATATAATAATATTAACAAAAATACTATTTTATATAATAATTTAACTAATATCAAAATTTTTTACTTTCAGGGAATCAAATTTACGGTAAAAGCAACAATATTTAAATTTGAAGCAAATCAAGGTTGATATTACAATTCCTACCCCTAGTGCGATAGACACGTCCGTGAAGCAGGAAATGGATGGTGGTGCAATACATATGGTCATCTTATATCAACTCCAACTCCATGGTATAACACATAATTAAATAATCTACATTAACATTTCCTTGAATAATTCACTCATTAAAAAAATAATAATTCGGAAGATCAATTATTAATTAAAATATTTTTTCTTATTCTTTACACTAAACTCATTTTCTATATTATTATTTCCATACGTACAAATTAAACACCAGAATCCAAGATGAAATAGGATACACCGTCATCACAATATTTGGAAAAGTGGCTCAAGCTCTAATAAAAAAATCATGTTCGGTTTTAATAATACATGAAAATTACACCAATCCAACAATATTACCACCAATAATTGAGCAACTATGTGTACAAATAAAAATATTTCAAGTTTATTTCAGAATCAGAGGAGCCTTAATTTGATATAATTGTATCAAAAATATTTGATGATGATGAATCCACCATATTATCACTTCTATCACCACCAGCCATCCTAGAAACAGAATTAAGACCAACTATACCACTAAATCAAAAAACACTTGATTCAAAGAAAATTACAGAATGGTAAAAAATTACTATTAATTTATGCTTAATTTTAAAAAATATAAATATGTTATATATTATTTAAATAATAATATTTTTTTCTATTTCAGATTAGAAACAACATTGATAGATGGATCAAGAAAACGAAAATTCCTTATTTTCCTTTTTAAAAAAACTTCATTTAATTTTTTTCTTTCTTATCCTAAGTTTTTCTCCCTCTAATTGCAATGAAGAGGAACAACAAAAGAAGGGAAAACAAAAACTATTAATCCATTTCAATATAAAAGTATTTTGTAATATCCTAAATAATACTCTATCATATTTTGGATAAATATCATTATAATGTAAAAAAACTATTAACTATTATAAATAATAAAATAATTCCTTTATTGTCAATTCACTGTATTCCATATGTAACCAACAGCAAACGCGGGTTAAAAAGGTTGTTGGTAACTAAAATAAAGCATTGTAAATAAACAAGGACTTCTAACACTTATACCTACAAAAACTGAAAAAATTACAAAAATACGGAAGTCAGGCTTTTTTCTAATTTTCGTACGGTTTTTATTAAGAAAATATCACTTTTTAAAAAATATTTAAAAAAGTACCATTTTTAAAATAGTTACTCTTTATCGGTTTCTGAAAACTGATTATTAGTTACTAGTTATAAATATTTTTGGTTACTAGAAACTGGTTACCAAAAATTAGTTATTATTTTAAAAATAGTATTTTTTTAAATATTTTTTAAAAATTGATATTTTTCTAATAAAAACTGTACCGCACGTTAAAAAATACAAAACTACCGGTATTTTTTAAATTTTTTTCTGAAATATCGTATATATTATCTAATTTCCCCGATAAACAAATAGGCAAATCACTGTGAAGAAAGGTACGGTTGAACCCAATAGAAAGAGGCACGGTTTTTTTATTTTTTTATTTTTTATTTTTGCTGAAAAGAGGCACGGTTGGCCTTTGAGACCAAAGCACCATGAAGGCCGAGGAAGCGGGTCTGGGTCGTGGCCGAGCGAAATCCTTATCTCCGATTCTTTGGTCCCGTTGCTCGTGATCACAACTCTGCGGAAAGTTTGAACCTGAATGGGTCTGAAGGAGCTGTTGCTGATGGCTGGAACAGGTTCAAGCCCAAAGTCTCTTAGGATGTCTATAGGTTCCTCACCGATGAGTGGAGCACGAGATCGACGATGATGGTTGCGTCCGAGTACTACGGTAGCGGCAGCTGCAGCGGTGACTAAATGGTTTCGTTCTGGTCTGGGGACTACGAACAGGGATGATTCAATAACAACGAAGTTGATTTGATTTTGGGTATTGATTTTTCGGAGTGATATGGTTTGAAATGGTTTCTGGGTGTGATGTTTTTTTTTTTTAAATTATTGTTATTTGGAATGGATCAAACGATTCTCTGATACCATCTTCAAAGTAATAAAATGGCTTTTGTTTCTTATGTTCTCTGTTGTCTTAAGAATTTACAACCTATTCATTAAAAAAAAAAAAAAAAAAAAAGGAATTTACAACCTAGATATACAGGGCTAGAAACCCTTTTCATCTATCTGTACAATCCCGAAAATTAGGGAGAAATTATGGCTATACATTCACACAATTAGTTGACAATCACCTAAAGAGGGAAATAATCAGAACAATGAATGACACAAAATCTCAACAGGGTAGTATGTTGAGTTTCCCATGAACGATATGTTATATACTAACTGCACATTATGCAGTTTAGTTTAAGTGTGTACTTTTGTAAAGCATAACTACATATTATAAACTTGACTTCAGTACAACATTACACATGGAGTGTCTGCTTATGCAACATAACATGTTATGCATATCCATGGGGAGGAATGCTAAATAGCCATCCACTGAAGTGTTCAATAACGGACACAGAACTATACAAAATGCAAGAGTCTAATTTCATTAGAAATTCCTTACCGTCTGATTTCCCTTGTGAAAACATTCAAGCTCCTGCAGTTCAAAAGAAATTTTGCATATGAGCATTAAAAATAAATAAATAAATGGCAACGGCTTAATTAGAGAAGTAGATTTCGGTTATATTCTTTGTGTGAGTGTGTGTCTTAGACTGGAGATCTTCTAGTAGTTTTAGGACCATTACTAACAATATTCGACACTACTCTGTTCTTGTCAAGTGTTATGGTTGGAAAATTGTTAGCTGATCATGCAGGTAACATTAATATGTGGCAGTACCTAATTACTTAGCTGGTTCTCAGTCTTTGCCCGTGAATCCCAACACCCAGGTAGCCATTTCTAATATGTTGTAGCTCCTTGATCACATCTCCCATGTTCATTCTTTCGTTTTGTGATTCTTCTGAACAGGCAAGTCCAATCTCGAGGACTGAAACCAAGCACTCTTGCAGAATAACGCTCATCTCATTTGGTTTCTCAAAGTCAATATTTTCTTCTTCTGAATCAATCTCAATGCTTTCGTTGTTGCTGTATCTTCTTTCGTCTTCTCTTCTCTCTGTAGTTTCTTCTACATCTCTGAGGAGAAGAGAAGAGTCCACTATTTCTACGAGTCTCTCTGGCAATGCCATCTTAATGAAGTTGTGGAGATTGAAATCATCTTTAAACATTTTATCGGTCGGTCTTCTTCCTGTAAACATCTCCAACACAAGGATCCCATAGCTATACACATCCCCTTGTTTTGATGGCTTACCACCCATTGCATACTCTGCGATTAATAACAGTGATATATATGTAGTTTTTCTGTGGTAAATTAATGTATTAATTAAGATCATGAAATAACATTTAGAGACTTGACAATTTAATTCAGGAAAAACTAAGATTACAAATCTTTTCATTTGGACTTCTGAAGAAAAAAATAAGGATGAAATTTATGTACTGCTATGAAATGCATCTGAAGTGATAAAGTCATATCACTGCTCAGATTGCGCCTTTCAATGCATCTTAGCTGAAGCTTATGTTAGATCGAAAACATTGATTAATGAAATGATGATTCTGGATGTTTGTACTTGTTTTATAACCAGTTTTACATTACACTAGTTTCCATTCAAGTATCTTAGCAAAAACTAAAAAAAGATCACCTATCAAGTGTGACAAAATTATTACCTGGAGCGGCATAGCCAATGGTTCCCTTTATCCCAGTAGTGCTACTTTGACCTTCAAAAAAGGCAATGGTGTTTGAGAGCAGCCTTGCTAATCCAAAATCACTTACATGGGCTGTCATTTCCTCGTCAAGAAGAATATTGCTCGGCTTCAAGTCGCAATGAATGATCGGTTGGTCACAATCTTCATGAAGATAGTATATTGCAGAGGCCACATCTGAAGCAATATTTAGTCTTTGAATTAGGTTCAAATCCCTCGATTGCTGAGTAGCATCGTTCACCTGATGTAGCCACTTCTCTAGGCTTCCATTTGACATATATTCAAAGACTAAAGCCTTGAAGTTGTTGCCCTTGTAGTCTATGCTAGAGCAGCAAGTCAAGATCTTAACAAGATTCCGATGCCTGACATTTCTCAATGCATTGCATTCAGCAACAAAACTTTTCTCAGCTTCTTTATGCTGAAAATCGAGGACCTTTACAGCAACTGGATTTTCAAAATGATCAAGGATTCCTTTATATACAGAACCAAAACCACCTGTTCCAATCAACATGCTTGGGGAGAATCCATTCGTAGCTTGATAAAGCCTCTCATATGAAACCTGTGGAATAAAGCCGATTGTGGAGAGTGTGGAAAATGATTTCCTTGTTGATTTTCTCCTCCAATAAAAAATAATGAAAGATGAAAGTAGAAGGAAAAGTGCAGCCACACAAACTATTATGATGGTTAGTTTGGGACCTTTAGTCTTTCTACCATTGGGTGCTTTGATGGGACATGGTGGAAGCTGCAAAATCGGTCCACCACCACAGAGCTTATTATTTCCAGTCAATGATACTGCATTATTCTTTTGAAAGACGCCTTTGTTTGGAACTTCTCCTTCCAAATGGTTGAAAGAAAGATTCAAATATACCAAGAAAGTAAGATTCTGCAAATCTATTGGGATTTCTCCTGTCAAGTTATTTCGCGACAGGTCCAAGTACTGCAGACCCCTTAAGGAACCCAAAGTAGCAGGAATTGTGCCTTCAAAGAAATTGCCTTGTAGGGAAAGGACTTCTAAACTTTGACAATCTCCAATGGCTTTTGGGATTTCACTGGACAGATTGTTTTCGGAGACATCAAGTGTGTTGATATTCTTTAGCTTTCCCACTTCCACGGGTAGGTTGCCACTCAACGAGTTTCGTGATAAGTCAAGATAGAGAAAAGAGGAAGGAAAAAAAACTTCTTTAGGTATAGATTTACTCAATCTGTTCTTTGAAATGTCAAGGTATTGTAGATTTTGGCAGCCTGCAATGTTAGAAGGAATGCTTCCTTCCAACTGGTTATTTGACAGGTATAGCTTGAAGATCTGAGTGAGGTTTCCTATAGTTGAGGGAATCTGTCCTGATAATGAGTTTGAAGCCAAAGACATAAGTTGCAAATTTTGTAATTTCCCCAAAGAAGCTGGAATGACACCTGTAAATAGATTATCCCGCAAGCTCAAGGTGATTAAGTTGACCAAATTTTCTAATGTTGGAGGAATGTTTCCAGATATTTGATTCAGTCCAACATAAAGCATAGTTAACCGGGTTGACAAGTTTGCTACAGAGTTGGGTAAAACACCTCCAAAACTGTTTGCGCTCAAGTCCAATATTTCGAACTGGCTGCAATTTGTCAAAGAGTCCATAAAAGCCAAGCTACTCGATGAATATCCCCCTAGACTGTTGTTTTTGAAAAATAGCCCTTGGAGATTTGGAAGATTCCCCAAACCGGTTGGAACTTGTCCAACAAAGTTATTTCCACCAATATCAAGTTGTTGAAGTTGAGAAGCATTGGAAAATGATTCCGGGATTGTCCCAGAGAATTTGTTTGCATCAAGGTAAGCTATTTGGAGATTGGGTAGTCTAAGGCCAATGTTGGGAGGAATAGTGCCATGAAACTGGTTAATCCCAAGTTTGAGAATCATCAAGGAGGATATATTGAAAAGAGAGAAGGGGATCACACCAGACAAATAATTAACCGCCACTGAAAATAAGGTTAAGCTTTTCAATCTGCCTAACTCATCAGGAATCGTTCCAACTAGATTGTTATATGGTAGAGAAAACTGACTTAGTGACGAAATGTTTCCCAAGCTAGGTGGGATACCTCCTGTGAAATTGTTTCTGCCAAGACTAAGCAAAACAAGCTTTCCGAAAGAGCCAAGCTCCAGGGGAATTTTTCCAACAAGTCTGTTATTTCCAAGACTTAATATCCTTAATTCGGAGCAGTAACTCAAGTTAACAGGGAGGTTACCTTCCAACATGTTGTTACTGAGATTGAGATGTTGCAGCCGAAACAATCGACCAACTTGCTGTGGGATTTCGCCATAGAAGCTGTTATTCTCAAAGTTAATGAACCTCAAAAAGGAGAGATTTCCAATAAAAGGTGACAAGGTTCCTCTCAAGTCATGGCCATCTAAGTTTAAGGCTGTTATCCTTTGGTGCCTGCTGCCACATGTAATTCCAGGCCAGTTGCAGAAGTGAATGGAATCATTCCATGAGCTGAAGACTCCATGGGGGTCATTGGATATTGATTCTTTAAATTTAAGCAGAGAATACCTGTCAGTTTCATTCCCTACAGAGCTGGCAATGATACTGGTTGGTGTCATTAATAAGCTCAATGAGAAGAGTAGAATCACCCGAAGCAACATAGACCAACAAGAACTTGTAGCTTTTGGATTCATTTGGTATTGTTTGTTGAATTTTGAGGAAAAGCTAAATGTGGAACATTATTGAGTTCAAGGCAGAGTGTGCTAAGGAAAAATGGTTAAGTTTCTGGTTTTAACGCAGTGAAAGTTGGCTAATCATTTAGTTTTACTTATATTAAATGCTTCCGGGTCTGTTTTGCTCTCTAACTTTTCCAAACTTCAACGCCTAACTTTTTCAAAGTTTTCGCACCAAGCATTGGAATTAACCGGTATTTAGAGAGGAAATAAAGTCAACTTAATTAGATAAATAATTTATTGTATTATAGACAGTCTAAGAATGAAAATGCAAACTGAAATGTCCTAACTTTAGAGCACTGAATGGACTATACTGTGTACAGAAGAGGGAGTCAGTCGTATAAAAGGATCTAAAGTATGTAGAAAACATAAGTTACACATGTTATGGTGTGTGTGCAGTAGTAAATAAACAGATATTGCTTAACTATTGAGTATGGTTTAAAACCTCAAGCCTAGTTATAATCAATTTGATAGTAGAAAGAAATAGAAAGTAGGATGTGATGTGTTAGTGGTGGATGAGAAAATATATTTGTTTATGTAAACAATGATGAGTATTAGATAAAGTGGGATATGTGTATGTTGGCAGAAGGATAAGATGTTTTATTTATATAAAAGGTGGGCAACGTATGGAGATAGGAAAAGCTCTTGTTATTTAGTTTCTTAGCTTATACAATTGATTGCTTCGATGCCTAGCTCTACAAGTCGGTTCCTTTAACCGATATAGTGAAGATTTTTACAACTCAAAATGAGTTGTGTGGCTATTATTCACTTTCTGGATTTTTTTTATTCTAGATTTGTCTTACATAAGTTTTTTTAGATATTTTACATTTTTTAATTGATATACTAGATAATTCTAGAAATGTGCAGCACTTTTTCAATACTCCTCCTTGATACACATTTCGGTAACTCCAATTATGTCCCGTAGTAGTTAAAAATTTTCTCTTGGGAGTGCCCTTGTGAAAATATCTGCCAGTTGTTCTTCAGTCTTACAGTGCTTGAGCTCTATCTCTTTATTAGCTTCAGCTTCTCTGATGAAATGATATTTGATGCCTATGTGTTTAGTTCTGTTGTGAAACACGGGATTCTTCGCAATTGCTATTGCTAATTTGCTGTCACAATATATCTCTGTAGCTTCATTTTGTGGTTCTCCCATGTCTTCAAGAATACGCTTTAGCCATATAGCTTGGCTCGTAGTCATTACTGCTGTAATATATTCCGCTTCAGCTGATGATTGTGCTATTATTGCTTGCTTCTTTGATGCCCAAGAAAATATCACTGACCCTAATGTGAATGCATAGCCATATGCCGTAATTCTTCGTTCCTTGCAAATATCTAAGTACCCGTTTAGCTGATCTGTAGTGAACTTGACTTGGACTCTACATGAATCTTGATAGTAGACTTGTTCCTTAAATAATATATGGCCTCGTAGTTATCAGATAGAATAAGCTTCCAATAAGGCTTCGAAATTGTGTGTTGTCTGCCTTTGGTGTGCCGTCTTCTTTCTTGAGCACTTCTAGTGGAGTTGCAACTGTCTTGCAACCTTCCATATTGAATTTCTTTATTAGACTTTCTGTATATTTCTTCTGAGAGATGAAGATTCCATCTTCTCTTTGAGTTATCTCAATTCCAAGAAAGTAGTGCATCAGACCCAGATCAGTCATCTCGAATGTCTTCGTTATGTCTTCTTTAAATTCCTTTATCATCTTCTCATTGTTTCCTGTGTAGATGAGGTCATCGACATAAAGAGAGACAATGAGTGTGTTATTCATACCTTGGGTCTTGATGTACAGTGTTGGCTCACTTTTGCTCCTCCTGAATCCTTGCTCAGTAAAGTAGTTATCGATTCTGCTATACCAGGCTCACAGAGCTTGCTTCAGACCATATAGTGCCTTTTTTAGTTTGAGAATTTTTGGCTTCTTATCCTTGTACCATGAACCCTTGAAGTTGTTCCACATATATTTCTTCTTCGAGCTAGCCATTGAGAAATGACTTGACATCTAGTTTGTCACGTCCCACTCTTGAGGACGTGTGCCGCATACCCATAAGGCAAAGCTCCATAGGCATGCAAGGTATCTTTCTATAAACTAATATAATTAAGAATATTTAGTCTCCAATAAATACCAATGTATAATATAAAATCCAACAACTCTTATAAAATCTCCAAATATTAAAAATAAACACTATACAATAGAAACTATAATCTAATAAATTCAAGATGATCAACCTTCCGAGTCTTTATATTTTCTCAATCAAGAGGAAGAAATTCCTCTCTTTGAACCATACACCTCAATTACTACTAAATACGTTCTCCCTTGGTCATACCTCTTGACTGACGATCTTTAAAACCTGGGAGAGAAAAATAAAAGGATGAGCTAAAAGCCCAGTAAATAACCAGTAACCTTAACTAATTGGATCAAGCATATATCTTTTGAAAAGGTTAAATAACATAATTCAAAATAATATCAATTTCAGAATGTAATAATTTTCAAGATAATCAAATAAGATTGTTTGGAAAGTCACTTTAACAAAAATATGAAGTAGGTTTTCAAAATTTGTCATTTTATTCTCATTCGATTATTAATAATACTTTCAAATCACTTCTCAACAGTTTTTGGCGACTATGGCTACACTTAACCCCTGTGACTAGGTTCACATTTACTACATTTAACCCCTGTAGCTAGGTCCATATTTACTACATTTGACCCCTGTAGCTAAGTCTACATTTATCATATTTAACCCCTATAGCTAGGTCTACATTCAGTACATACTGTCCACATATAACCCTGTGGAATGGGTCCACATTGCATAGTCACTGAAGAGAGTTTCAAAATACATTCATATACAATAACAGTTTAAACATAATTTTACTTTTCTCATTATATCATTGTAATCATTTCTAAACGGTTTTCTTGTAATAATGTTCAATAACAATTTCAAATACTTGATCCATATTTTTGTGCAAAATAATTATCAGATAGAATCAAAATACTCTTTAGACAAAGTGATTGTTTCAGTAAAACAATTTTCTTTCAACAGATAAACTTATTTGCAAAAAGTATATTTTCACTTGAAATCATATTCTTAAAGAAAATACCTTGTAAACATAATTCTATTAGAAGTAAGAAAACAATAAAACATTAAGCTTTTAGACGAAGAAAACTACTAGAAAAGATCAAAGGTTACTTACCTCGTTCGTTTTTTCTATTCAACCAAAATAATCAACATGACCTCTGAAATACCTATTATCATAATAAGAATCATGCACGATCATTAAATACTTAAAAAACATCTTAAATAAACTTAGAAAAGTATCTACCTCGCTGCCCATGCGCACTCAGTACATTCATTACACTATCTTGCATAACTTTGACATCGTAAAATCATAATAATTCTAATTAAAATCTAAAAATTATAAAACTTAAGGAACGATTTCTACAAATGATGGAGGTCCTAAAAGTGCCAAGAAGATGTCTGTGGGGTCCATATATAGGCCTCACGTAGCGGAGCAAGTCCCTGCCACGTTTTGCTCTAAATACTGAGAATTACAAAAAAAATTCAGATTCGTAGCGCTCATTTCAAAAGGCTATATCTCTCTGGTTTTAAGTCCGTTTTTGACAAATTATATAGCGTTGGAAAGCTAATTCGATAAGCTTTCCAACCATACAAATACACCTAAATCAGACTAGTAAAAGTCCCTGAAAATCTAGTCGCAACCTATGCTGCATTTTTACATCTTAGCCCTAAACTCAAAAATTCATAACTTTTAATCCACATATCCAAGTCATGTAATTTTAGTTTCATTTTAAACCTTACAGCATAGTGAATCAATTAAAATATAAATTATTCCCAGAATCATTACTGAAACAATTAGATTTTATAAAACCCTAAAATCCTTGACAAATGATTTACCCCAAAAGTCCTGAATAATAGATTGAAATTCGATAGAGAAGAGTTCATTACCTTAGACAATTGACAAAAACCTTCTTGTACTCCTTCCTCATCTCCCAAGTCCTCAGTCGTTTCCTCTCTCTCTTCAGAGGGTAATATTCTTTTTTTAAACTCTCCTTCAGACCCTAAAAGTTTATACATATAGGATTTCCTAATTTTATTAAGCGACCAAAATGTCCTTAATTATTTAACTAAACCTTTAGCCTTATTTGTCTTTTTCCTTTTCATTTATTTATTTTAATTTCTTTTTTTTTTATACGGGGTATGTAATACCACTGGGCCTCACCCAAAAGTGCTACCTTGAAGGTACTTTTGGGCTCATAGACCATCACTTAAATACCCATGATCTTCCCAGAACATACCCCGATGTGGGACTTAGGGCGTTACATAGTAAATTTTCTATTTCTTCTACGCAGCTAGTGCAATCAGTGCTCTAATTGTGTCGAGACTTGTAACGGGTGCAAATGTCTCATTGTAGTCGATGCCAAATTGTTGTGCGTATCCTTTGGCCACAAGTCTTGCCTTGTGCTTTTGGATTGAGCCATCAGAGTTAAGCTTTGTTTTGTAGACCCACTTAACTCCTATGATTTGTTTGTCTTGAGGGAGATCTACTAGCTCCCATGTCTCATTTTTTCCGATCATTTTTATTTCTTCTTCCATATCTTTTCTCCAAACCTCTTGCTTTGCAGCTGCTTCGTAGCTTTCGGGCTCCACAATAGTGAAGTTGCACATCTGGTAAATCTCTGATAGTGATCTAGTTTTTCTCGATGTTGAGTCTGGAGATGAGTCTGAACTTGCTTGTTCTGATGTCTGTAGTTGATTGTTGTTGTGGTTGTGGTAGTGATGGCAGGCTGACATTTTTTCTTTCAACTTGCTCAGTCTCCTAGTTGTAGGAAGCATCTTCATCGAACTTTACATCTTGACTGATGATTAGCTTCTTTGTTCTTAAGCTATAGACTCGATATCCTTTTGATTAAGTGCTATAGCCTAAGAAGATACCTTTTTCGGTCTTCTCGTCCAACTTGCTCCTTTTTTCTTGTGGAATATGGGTGTAGCAGATACATCTAAAAACTCTTAGATGCTTCACCGATGGCTTTCGTCTACACCATGCTTCGACTAGTGTCTTATCTTGCACGGCTTTGGTTGGACATCTATTGAGTAGGTAGACTGCGGTACTGATTGCTTCTTCCCAAAAAGTTTTTGGAAGACCTTTCTCCATGAGCATAGCTCTCGCTGTCTCCATTACAGTTCTATTTTTTCAATCTGATATGCCATTTTGTTCTGGTGCGTATCCAACTGTGAGTTGACACTCCATGCCTTCATCTTCACAGAACTTGTTGAATTCGTTGGATGTATATTCTTTGCCTCAATCGCTTCTTATCGTCTTTATGTAGTGATCGCTTTGTTTCTCGACACGGGTTTTGAACTTCTTGAAAATATCGAAAACTTGCGATTTTTCACGTAAAAAATAAACCCATGTCATTATGGTATAGTCGTCAATGAAGAGGATGAAGTACCTGTTTTGATCATATGATAAAGTACGCATGGGGCCGCACACATCTGTATGGACTAACTCGAGTGGCTTCTTGGCTCTCCATGATTTTCCTGATAGGAAGGGTTGTTAGTGTTGTTTTCTGAGCATACATCCTTCGCAGACTTCATCGTGCTCCTTTATAGTAGGTAGATCTCTCATCATGTTCTTTTGTTGGATTATCTTTAATCCGTGAAATGAAAATGTCTGAACCTTCTGTGCCATAGCCATGACTCATCCATTTGTGCCTTCATCGCCGTATCTATTGCATACCTCCATTGGATGGAAAAGCATCTATTTTCCCGCATTTTTACTTTTGTAATTACAAGAGATTTGTCTTTCTTGTCATAGATTATGCAAGAATCTCTCTCAAAATGCAATGAATATACTTTCTCAATCATTTGACCTACATTTAGTAGGTTCTGATCAATTGTAGGGACTAAGAGTACTTCATTGATGTATCTCTTTCCCTTTTTTGTATCAATGGCACTAGTGCCTTTTCCTGTTGCCTCCATCCTTGGTCATGTGGTTACTACAACCACTGTCCAAGTACCATGTATCCTTGTTCTCTTCTGATGCAGCTTGGCAAACATAGAAGAGATTATTCTCTGAGTTTGTTCTTCAGAGAAATTAACTTGATAGTTTTGTTTTAAACGGCAAGATTTTTCTAGATGTCCGAATTTTTTATAATTTCGGCATTGTGGTTTTTATTTAAACCAACAATCTTTCTCCAATTGACTTTTTCTTTTGCAAATGCCACATGGAGGATACTTGCCGTTATTTTTGTCTGTTTTCTTTTATTAAATTTTCTCCTACCATTTTTAGATTTTTGAGACTACGTATTGAATTTAGATTGAAATGCATTTTCTGTGTCGTTTTCATAACGCCTTTCTAATCTTTTTTCATGAGCTTCTAGAGAGCCCATTAATTCTGCAGCTGTTAATTTGTTTCTATCTTTTGACTCTTCAACAGCTGCAATAATAGGATCATATTTTTCTGTGCAGGTAATTAAAATTTTACCCACAACTTTCTTTTTTGGAATATCATCTCCATAGGCTCTTAATTGATTTACTACTTCATCTACTCTTGAGTAGTAATCTTTAGCAGTCTCAGAATCTTTCATTTTTAAATTTTCAAATATTCTTCTCAAGGTTTGAGTCTGGTGGCGCGTACCTTTTCATTGCCTTGAAACTCCTCCTACAACTTATCCCATGCTACTTTTACACTTATAGCTCCCATAATTCTTGGAAAGGATTCATCTGCCAAGCCCATTTGGAGTGCAAGTAGTGCTAAAGAATCTGTGTTGATTTTCCTTTAGCTCATTCTTTTGTGCCGCATTTAGAGTAGAAATGTCTTCAAGGACGGCAAATCCCCTACTAACGACATCACATAAATCTTGAGTACAAAATTAGGTCTTCATTTTGATAGATCCAAAATCATAGTTTTCGTCGCGGAAGACTGGAACTGGAATTGATGAGCGGAATATATCGGCCATAGTAATGTCGGCCATAGTAATAGCTTAAGAAACTACTACGCCCAGTATGTGATCGAACGTAACTCTGATACCACTGATAGTTTTTTATTAATATTTGTAAGATATTAGGAAATATTGTCAATGGGAGTAGTTTATGTATGTCGAATGGGGTAGTGTGTGTGGATATATATGGCATGTAGTAGGAAAGAAATAGAAAGTAGGATGTGATGTGTTAGTGGTGGATGAGAAAATATATTCGTTTATGTAAACAATGATGAGTATTAGATAAAGTGGGATATGTGTATGTTGGTAGAAGGATAAGATGTTATATTTATATAAAAGGTAGGCTACGTATTGGAAAAGGAGAAGCTCTTGTAATTTAGTTTCTTAGCTTATACAATTTATTGCTTCAATGCCTATTTATAGGCTCTACAAGTCGATTCCTTTAACCGACATAGTGAAGATTTTTACAACTTAAAATGATTTGTGTAGCTATTATTCACTTTTTGGATTTTTCTTATTCTAGATTTTTCTTACATTAGTTTATTTAGATATTTTATATTTTTTAATTGATATACTAGATAATTTTAGAAATGTGTAGCACTTTTTCAATACAATTTATAAGTGACAGCCCATCACACTTTAATTGGTGATTCAAGACAAGTATACAAGGTTCAGAATATTAAGGGAAGACAGTTAAAAGACGGTTATATTAGTCACTTGTTGTGCAGCAGAAACACAACTACTCCAAATGCTTATATTTAATACTAAGACAATATTAAATATAAACTACCAACTAGCTACTGAAATTAACGAAAGCAGAAAATGCGTAGAAAATACTAAATGTAAAAATAAAGGAGAACACAAAATTTAGCGAGGTTCGGTAAATTACCTACGTCCTCGGGGCGTTGCTGACCCCTTCACTAATTTCAAAAAGAGAAAATACAAAATCTGGGCTATAATGCAAATACCCAGAAACAAATGGAAAAAAGGGTAAAAATAAAAATATGGAGGTCCTTAGGAATAAAGGTCCTCACCAATAGGGAAACTAATTTTGGGATGATTAAAGCCAATTACAGAAGGCTTTATTTATAGCCAACTGCAGATCCTAAATATTCATACATAAGCGATGTGGGACAAAGTACAAAACTATTACAAAAGCTAACAAGCCAAAATTCTAACAATCTCCACCTTGGCGAGTTAGCAGGTCCTACTAAAATTTCTCCACTTCCCGTATCCTCTATCCATTACAGCAACGCCACTTTATGTGCCAAAAGGCACCATCAAACTTGCAGGATGTCGATCAACTCTAAATAATGATTGAACTTGATCGATGTCACCACCTTGGTCATCATATCCGCAGGATTCTCAGTAGTCCCAATCTTCTGAAGCAGTATCTTTCCTACATCAATAATCTCTCGCACAAAGTGATGTCGGACATCAATATGCTTCGTACGTACATGGTATACTAGATTCTTCGCTAAGTGAATGGCACTCTGACTATCAGAATAAATACAGATATGCTCCTGAACAACTCCCAGCTCTTCCAGTAATCCTTGTAACCAAATAGCTTCCTTCACAGCATCTGTAACTGCCATGTACTCTGCCTCTGTAGTAGACAAAGCAACTGTAGACTGTAAAGAAGACTTCCAAGTGATTGGTGCTCTTGCAAATGTGAATACATATCCAGTAGTTGATCGACATTTATCCAAATTACCAGCGTAATCAGAATCAATATATCCAACTACACACTCATCAAGTCTATCATCCCGCTCAAACACCAAACCAACATCTACAGTCTTCAATAAGTACCGTAGAATCCAATTCACAGCTTGCCAATGATCTTTACCCGGATCATGCATATACCTGCTCACAACTCTAACTGCATATGAAATGTCGGGTCTCGTACACACTATCGCATACATCAAGCTACCAACCGCATTCGAATATGGAACTTGTGACATATACCCTCGCTCTGTATCTGTACTCGGGGACAAAGACGCACTAAGCTTGAAATAAGGAGCAAGCGGTGTACTAACAGGTTTTGATTGTTCAGTCATACCAAAACGCTATAATACCTTCTTCAGATATTGTTTCTGAGTCAAACTTACCTTGCTTCTCCTTCTATCTCTGCTAATCTCCATACCGAGAATCTTCTTCGCTTCACCAAGATCCTTCATCTCAAACTCTTGATTTAGCTGAGCCTTCAACTTCTCAATTTCTTCTTGATTCTTCGAAGCTATCAACATATCATCAACATACAAGAGTAGATAAATGAAAGACCCACCTCGTAGCCTGCGAAAATACACACAACTATCGAACTTGCTTCTTGTATACTTTTGACCCATCATAAACCGATCAAATCGCTTGTACCACTGCCTTGGCGACTGCTTCAGACTATAAAGCGATCTTTTCAGTTTGCAAACCCAATTTTCTTTTCCGGTAACCTTGAATCCTTCTGGCTGAGACATATAGATTTCCTCTTCCAAATCACCATGTAAAAACGCGGTTTTCACATCCAATTGAATTAGTTTAAGATCCAATTGCACTATCAAGGCTAACAAAATTCTAATGGAGGAATGCTTAACAACTGGAGAAAATACCTCATTGTAATCAATTCCTTCCAATTGAGCGTAGCCTTTTGCCACCAATCTTGCCTTGAAGTGAACATCATTCTTATCAGGAAATCCATCTTTCTTTGTATATACCCAGTTGCACCCAATTGCCTTCTTATTCTTCGGTAGTTGAGCTAGCTCCCAAGTTTCATTCTTCCGAAGAAACTGCATTTCTTCCTCTATTGCTTTCTTCCATTGTTCATTTTCTGAACTTTTGACTGCATCTTTGTACGTGGAAGGAACATCATCATCTACAATGGGAAGTGCATAGGCCACCATATCAACAAATCGAGCAGGTTTACGAATTTCACGTCTTGGCCTATTTTGTGCAATTGATTCTTGCTGCTGTTGAGGCTCATGGGTCGGAACCTCTTCTTCATCTTTAGTGTCCTCCTCTGCCAATGGAGTGTCACCACTATTTTCAACAGCATTAGCTAGGTCTACTGTTGTTGTATTCTCAAACTCCACCTGCTGCCGACTAGGCTCCACCTGCTGCAGAATACTAATGGTCTTCTCTTGGTCTTCTGTTACCTTCTTCAACATGGCAGACTCATCAAAAGTAACATCCCCGCTAAATAAAATTTTCCTCGAACTTAGACACCAAAGTCGGTATCCCTTTACACCTGAGCTGATGCCCATAAATAATGCTTTCTTGGCTCTCAGATCCAACTTGGATTCTTTCACATGATAATAGGCAGTGGAACCAAAGACATGTAAAGAATCATAATCACTAGCAGGTTTTCCAGACCATACCTCAAGAGGGGTTTTGCCTCCTATTGCAGTCGATGGTAAACGATTAATGAGATGACATGCATACGTAATTGCCTCAGCCCAAAAAATTTGCCCAACCCAGCATTGGACAACATACACCGAACCTTCTCCAGCAAAGTCCGATTCATGCGTTCTGCCACCCCATTCTGCTGTGGTATTTTTCTGATTGTAAAATGACGCACAATACCTTCAGACTGGCAAACTCCCAAAAATGGATCGCTCCTATATTCTCCACCGTTATCTGATCGAAGTCGTTTGATCTTTCTGCCTGTCTGAGTCTCAATCATCTTTTTCCATTTAAGGAAAACTTCAAGCACGTCATCCTTATTCTTCATTACATACACCCAAAATCTTCTGGAAAAATCGTCGATAAAAGTAACAAAATAGTGCATACCTCCCAAAGAAACTGTCTTGGTAGGTCCCCAAACATCTAAATGAACATAATCCAGAATACCTTCAGTATTGTGAATTGTTGTGCCGAACTTCACTCTTGTCTATTTTCCCAGAACACAGTATTTATAAAAGTCTAACTTGCAGGGCTTCGCTCCTTTTAGTAAGCCTTGCTTCACTAAACTAAAGAAAGCTTTTTCCCTTGCATTTCCCAAACGCATATGCCATAACCTGGTAATTTCTGAAGCTTTATCATCTTCAGAAACCGCAGCAACTGATCCAATAACTGTACTACTATTGTAGTAATACAAGTTATTTCTTCTTGTACCTTTCATCACCACCAAAGAGCCTGAAGTGACTTTCAAAATTCCATCTCGTATAGACATAGCGAAGCCTTT
>JXTC01000046.1:1339955-1357815 GCA_002914845.1 Trema orientale
GAGTGACCAAAATGTCCTTAATTATTTAACTAAACCTTTGGCCTTATTTGTCTTTTCCCTTTTCATTTATTTATTTTATTTTATTTTTTTTTTATACGGGGTATTACATTCTCTTCTACTTAAAATAAGTCTAGTTCTCTAAACTTTAAGACCCCGAAATCCTCTAATAATAAAACTTTAGTAGAATCTCTTTCCTAGGCAAGTCTCAAACTAAGAGAAAAATGTGTGATCATCACTTGTTAAACCAAACAAGTACCTTATCAATGTGATACAAACTTGAGAGTGTAACCTACTCTAACTTTACGTAATTAAAATGTCTAAAGGAGGTAATTTTTTTAGAACTCATTTATCAATAACTCCACGTCATTTGTCATTCGTTGCTCCTTTACACTTTAACCGATATAGACAGTAATATAATGACTCAAACCCTTTTTTTGTATCAATAAAGCCGATAGAAATTTTTAACTCCTAAAATCCAGTTAAACCTTTAGTAGCTCATTTAATCGCATCTCTATCATTTTTAGATTACCTTTTTATACTGTATCAATGCTTCATATATAGCTACTTTGATACTAGATTGGATACCATAATTATATACAAATATTACCAAGAGTAATATCTTCTTCCATAAACCTTTGAAATATATATTTTTTTCGATATACCCTCAATGGTCCATAAATATATATATATTTTCTACAATCCATTTATTTCAAATCGTTATTGTAAAGCTCCAACAAATCGAATTCAATTTCAAAGATCATTTGTAAGGTCTTATAGAACTTCGATATAATATGATATCTCTATTATAAATAACTACAAGAATCGATCTCTTTTAGCCTCACTTCCTCTGACTTTAATCTTCGATAGTCCAGAGTATCAAAAGTGTAAATTCAATAACTAAAACTTATATTGAATACAATTGCTCATAACCAAATTTCAATATTCACTCATTATAATCATAAAGATTTTAATAGCCGAAAGGTGAGTAGCCCTAGTTAAACAATATATGATATAGCTTATGCTCCATAATTTCTAGTACTAATAGACAATCCCGTAAAAAAATTTCATTAATGTGTGATCTTTCCCACAGAATATATCAACCGTGTTAACCTTCGTCTTTAAAGCCCTTATTTACTTTCTCATAGATTAAACATTAGAAATATGCTAACTGATTTCTTTCATATAATAGTCCACCAATTTTTTTTTTCGATCTTACACTTCTTAATGCCTCTAGATTTTCTAATATAACTCATATTATGGTTTTCTTGAAAATATCTTTTACGAGTCAGGAATATCAATGAAACTATAAATGTAAAAATATCCTATAGACCATATATTCCATAAAATTCAAATAATCTACTAATCTTAGAAACATTGATTGACTTTCATACTCCACTACATAATTGCTTTGATCTTTTGTTTCATAAGTAAAATTTTCAATTTTTTTTTCTATCACCAATAAAAGTAGATCCGTTCCTAATATCAATACACTAAGTTTTCTGAAAACTCTTATCTTATAATTCTTACGATTTCTCATCAAATAAGCATTCTTCAATTTGTTTGTATAATCTAATACGAATTTTTAGAGAAGAGTAACACTAACTACTATCAATACAAAGATCACTTTCTCTCGTAGTGTGACACCATTGAATAAAAATTTTGAACTCTTTTTCAACAACCATATCTTCCAATTTCAACTCTACTACTTAGTATCATAACCGCAACCAAATTATCCTTTCACCGCATCTCGACTTTTGTTTAGCTTGCAAAACAAATATTATTAAGGCAAAATCATCTCAAAATTATTCCAATCATATTTGTTATTAAGATTCCACAATTGTTTTTTTCCTTAGGTAATATCATTTTTTTTTCCAAATTAGTCCATCAGAGGTTTTTCAAAATATCGCTCTCTAAATTATTCTAACTATAAGTCGTTCATGCCTATCTTTTAATCATATCATCACCAATATTTACAGAAAAATTCATAGTAAAGCCTTTACTATAAATTACCTATTTATACTCATTCATCTAGTAATAGTAAGATGTACTCTTATTACTTAGTACAAGCACATAAATTGAAATTTCTTAATATTATCTCTTTGTCATTTATCATCCAGAGCAAGATAGTTATTCAGTAAACTTAATCCACTCTATAAATATTTGTATATCCTCATGATAACAGAAATAATTCAACCATCCTAAAAGATTCAAAACGAGTGTTCAATCCCCACTTTAATTAACCAATGAATCCAACAACTTATCCTTTTCACACTGACACTATAACAAGGTAATATCTATTCTATTAATCACTTATATCAAAAATATGATATTAATAACTCCTTGGAAATGCAACACAAGTTCTTAGGAACCAATAAATTTCACCTCTCTAAGAATTAACTTAGATTCTTTTCAAATGGAGACAAAAATATTGAAATACTACTTGAGAGAAAGAACAAAAAAAAAGTAGCAAGTAAACTCATTAAATTTCAATATCAACTCCAAAATAAAGATCAACCTATAAACTCTATAAGAATCTAGTATCGATAGTAAGAAAAAAAGTTTATAATATTCTTGGTCTAATAATGAAACACAAAAAGAAACTAATAACCAAAGCACTAGATACCAGAAACCTTAATTTTCAACTAATAAGATATTAACGATCAAAACCTAATGAGAGTACCCATTTTTAAATGATCCCAAAAGTCCATGTAAAGCGAATGATCATCAATTATTACGGTCGAACTGATTGTTCCATAAATACAAAAATTCAAACAATATAAACTTAAACCTACTTGTCCAAGACCAAATTAAACAAATTTATCGACTTAAATCAATCTCTAAGCCATAATAGAGGTAAAGTCCAATTCAAACAGTCTTAACTTAGTAACTTGATATTTTAGATCTTTTAAGATTGACTAATCATAATCCTAATTATCAAACTTAACCTAAGTTCTGATACCACTTGTCACGTCCCACTTCTGAGGACGTGCACTGTGACACCTAAACTTCTCACAGATTATATAAATAATAAAATTAAGAAATATGTGTCATGAAAATGTCATAGATATTTGCCTGCATTTGTTTTGTAGTGCAGGAGAGTGATTCCCTCGGCAGGATAAAATTAATACTATAAACAAAGTTATGATATAGCCGATATTGATTAACTAGAAGTGTATAGATTATTTAGGTTTCTATTTGATTGACTAGGAAGTCACTTTCACTATGATTAAAGTTATGTGTGAGTGATATATAACATGGCTAAAGAAAAGTAGGTTACGTAAGCTTTCACCTCACACTTGGTTAATCCTTAGTGTCTACACGTTTTTTGTTAAGACCATTATTAAAATAAAATAAAAAACTTAGCTGCTTCCACCTCATGCTATAAGTTAATGTTTTAGGTATTAAACTTTTGATAAAGGTTGCATGTATATCATTTTATAATTATAGGTTAGTTGCTTTTGACCCCAATAATTCACGAAAGAATTCTAGTATAAAGAGCCTCAAATGAGTCAATCTCATTTATTTAAAAAAAAATAATTTAAGAAGGATTAGTAGGAATAGAAACTTAAGAAACAAGTGTAGGAAGTGAAACTGTTACCTGTTTTCTCAAGGTACGAAATCTTCTCTGTAGTCTTTAGATTTTTTTTCGGAACATGCATGATATTTACATATAAGTGTGCGTGTCTATATTTATATATTATTGATTTTAGGACAATTGGTGATTTATTTTATATGCAGTTCTTCAACGTGTGCTTTAATTAATAGTTTTTTTTTTAAAAAAAAATTAAAATAGAATAATACCACTTAAGTAAATATCTTGTCTAAATGGCTTTAGTATTTTTTTTTAAGCTTAATGTGTTTTTTTTTTTGTTTTTGTCTATATCACGAAGTATTTTCATATTATTACAATTTGAAATATTTCAACTTGTTTCTAATTCTTTCGGCTATGATTAAATGATTTAAATTTTACAAACTCAAACTTAGATTTTGATACTAAGATATTTTGGAGTTATTTAATTCATATATATAGTTGAGATTGTTTAATGTATTAGCAATTAAATTTTTCATGTTGTTACTTTTATTGAAACTTGCTAATCAAATTATTAAGGATTTTGTACTTGTTAATTGAATAATTACGTGAGATTTGTTTGTTGTTCTTCTTGTAAGTTTGTATGTTGTTATTACTACTTTTGAGTGATTTGCACACTAGGAAACTTTTATAGAATTTTAAATTCTATTTGAGTTTGGTATTATTTATTAGTCTTAAGGAAACGATATAACAATTAATGAGGTTAGACTAACAATATAGGCTACCATTACAATAAGTTAGTAACAGATAAGCTAAAGATAATTTATTTGGTTGTTATTATTCAAGCGATTAATTTGGAATCATAGAATTAGTTTAGGTTCTTGTTGGAGTAATTATACAGTCAATAGTTAGTTTATTTGTAGAGATGACACGTAAATTTTATTTTCAGGAGTTTAGTATATCCTACTTATTGAGGACACCATCTCTTTCTAATGTGCTCCTTTTTATGTTTCTAAGGTAAGTAACATTTCACCTGCAATGTAAGAAAATTATATGAAACGTATTAATTCTGTGATTTTGTGTTACTTGCCTCAATAAAATGCATACATATTACTGCATGCATGGCATAAAATTATTTTAGTTTAAAGTTACGTTATTCTTATAAGACTTGATTTTTGAATAATAAAAAAAAAAAGAAAATTTTTGTGTACTATATTGCTTGGAAGGTTAGGGTGGATACGGAACGTGGTGGGCCGACGTTCCAAATATGTAAAAAGTGTACCCTTAACGGATTAGATCCTAGTGTGGATCCATGTGTTAGTAGCATGGGGATGACCTCTGATGTACACTGAGGTTAATGAAGTTTTCATATAAAAACCTCCATGTTGCCTATATTGTGGCCATTTATAATATGTTATGTTATGCGGCTCAGTGACAGGTCTGCTGTTCTGACCAAACAGTATAGTACACAAAGAGCCCTATTTTGAAATATGATCTTATGAAAGTTCGTAAAAAAAGTCATGCATTATGTTACTTATTGAGTTATTACTCATTAGTTCTTACATTGCAGGCAACGATGTTTGATATGTGAATATGTGGATAGAAGCCAGATCCTGATCCTGGTTGTGTATATGGACTTTGAAATAAAACTGTGGGTGGAGAGCTTGTTATGTATACAGTTGTGCAAAGGATTTTCAGATTCTGGCTTGTTTTCAGTACTATGTGTAGTATATGTAAATAATCAAATAAAAAAAAAATAATATCGTTTTTCTAATAAAGTTGAAAAAGTTTTCTTTTTTTGTATGCTCACATGATTTTTTTCTTTTCTATACTTCACTTTTATAAAAATATTAACATTTCTAATTTGCCAAAACTTGTTTATAAGTTATACGTACGTATAAGTTGAAATTTTGGGATGTTACATGCACTGCATACCTATAAGGACAAATATTATAAATATGCAAGACATCTATCTATAATCCAAAAAATAGAGAAGAATTAATCTCCAATAAATACCCATAAATCATGTATAATTTAATAATTCCTCTAAATCTCCAAATATTCAAGATATATATTGTAAACGAAAAATTATAATCAATAGATTCGTACTAATTAATCTTTCGAGTCCTTATGATTTCTCCATAAGATACAACAAACATCTCCCGCACTAGCTTCTGAATGTCAAAGCTTCTCAAGTACTATTTAACAATTTTTCTTTGATAAACTCATTTACTGATGATCCTCAAAAATCTAGGAAGGGAAAATAAAAAGGTGAGCTTGACAACCAAGTAAGTAACCGATAACCTTACTTAGTTGGATCAAGTATATATATATTTGAAAAAAGTTCAGGAATATTTTTCAGAATTAAATTGAATTCAAAACTTAATACTTTTCAAGATAATCAAATGATATTGTTTGAAAAATCAATTTAACAAAAACAGGAAGCATGTTTTCAAAATCTTTCATTTTAGTCTCATTCAATAATTATTAATACTTTCAAAGTATTTCTTAACAGTTTTTTGTGACTATGACCACATTAAACCCCTGTGACTAGGTCCACATTTACTACACTTAACCAATGTAGCCAGGTCCACATTTAGTATATTTGACCTCTGTAGCTAAGTCCATATTTATTACATTTAATCTCTGTAGTTAGGTCCACATTCAGTACATACTGTTCACATATAATCCCTGCAGAATGGGTCCATATTGCATAGTCACTGAAGAGAGTTTCAAAACACATTCATATACAATAACAGTTTGTAAATAGTTTTACTTTTCTCATTATATCACTGTAATCATTCTAAAATAATTTTCATATAAAAATGCTCAATAAATATTTGATATACTTGATCCATATTTTGGTACAAATAACTATCAAATAAACTCATAATATTTTTTAGAAAAAGTAATTGTTTCAACAAAATAATGTTTTTTCAATAGATAAACTCATTTTACAAAAAGTATATTTTCACTCGAAATCATATTATTTAAGAAAATACTTTATAAACATGAGCGTATTAAAAACAATAAAACATTAAAGTTTTAGATAAGAAAAACTATTAGGAAAGATCAAAGATTACTTACCTCGCTCGCTTTTCCTATTTAACCGAAATAATCAACATGACCTCTGAAACACCTATTATCATAATAAGAATCATACACAATCATTAAACACTTAATAGACATCTTAAATAGACTTAGAGAAATATCTATCCCGCTGCCTATGTACACTCGATACGTCCGTTACACTATCTTACATAACTACAATATTGTAAACTCATAACAATTCCAATTAAAATCTAAAAATTATAAAACTTAGGGAACGGTTTTTACAAATGATGGAGGTCTTAAAAGTGCCAAGAACATGTCTATAGGGTCTACATACGGGCCCCATGCAGCTGAGCAAGTTGCTGCTATGTTTTACTCTAAATGTCGAGAGTTACAAAATATTTCCATATTCATAGTGCTCACTTCAGAAGGCTATATCTCTCTAGTTTTAAGTTTGTTTTTGACTAATTATATACCGTTGGAAAACTTGTTCGATAAGCTTTTCAATCATACCAAATATGATCCTATTAGGCTAACAAGAACCCCTGAAAAGTCAGTCGTAACTTTTGCTATGTTTTACCATCTTAGACCAAAACTCTAAAATCTATAACTTTTAATCCACATATCTAAATCACATAATTTTGGTCTTATTTTAAACCTTATAACGAGATTAAATCACTTAAAATATAAATCATCTCTTGAATACTGACTAAAATAAATAGATACTTAAAGAATTCTAAACCCTAGATAATGAATTAACCCTAAGAATCCTCAATTAATAACACGATACTTGATGAAGTTGAGTTTGTTACCTTCAAAGAGTGATAATCAACCTTCTTATACTCCTTCCTCTTTTCGCATGCTCTTAACCGTTTCCTCTCCCTCTACAGAGCGTAATACTTTTTTTTTAACTCTTAGTCAGACTCTAAAAGTTTATACGTATAGATTTTCTAATTTTATTAAAGTGACCAAAATATCCTTAATTATTTAACTAAACCTTTGGCCTTATTTGTCTTTTCCCTTTTCATTTATTTATTTTATTTTATTTTCTTTTTTTTATATGGGGTATTACAAAGGACGTATATTTGCTCATATCATCTCTAAGAAAAGTGTACTATTATGTCTCTGCTTCGGTTGGATTCAATTAAATGTAAGAGCTATTGATTTTAAAGTGTATGCAAGTGAGAGGTTTAGCTTGTTACATTAGACTACTTTTCTATCATATATATATATTTAGGAATGTGATTTGTACTCTGTAGAAACTAATGAAAAAAGTTGCAGCAGAGTCGTTACCTGGAGCAGCGTAGCTGATGGTTCCCTTGATTCCAATTGTGCTACTGGTGCTTTTGGAGAAGCCAGGGGTGGTTGAGATCAACATTGCTAACTCGAAATCACTTACAGGAGCATTCATTTCGTTGTCAAGAAGAATCTTGCTAGGCTTCAAGTCACAATGGATGATGGGGTTTTCGCAATGATTATGTAGATAGCTTAACGCAAAGGCCACATTAACAACAATATTTACTCTTTGAATAAGGTTCAAATTATTCCTTGATCGGTTTCCATCGTGGGTCACGAACGCAGCCAATTCTCTAGGCTGTCGTTTGACATGTACTCAAAGACTAAAGCCTTGAATTTATTGCCATTATGATCGATGCTTGAGCAACGTGTCAAGATCTTAACAAGATTCCGATACCTGATATTCCTCAATGCATTGCATTCGACAATGAAGCTCTTGGAAGCTCCTTTCTGTTGAAGATTAAGGACCTTTACAGCAACTATATTTTCTTCCTGATCAAGAATGCCTTTATATACATAGCCGAAACTTCCTGCATGCTCCAATCAACGTGCTTTGGAAGAATCCATTAGTAGCATGATAAAGCCTCTCGTATGAAACATTTGAAAGAAAGCTGATTAGCGAGGTTCCATCAGTTGAGTTTCTCCGAGATCTCCTCCTCCAATAAAAAATAATGAATCCTGAAGACATAAAAGGAACGGCAGCAACGGAAATTATTATAGCAATATATAGTTTAAGACCTCTGGTCTTCCCTTTTTTGGATTCTTTACTTGGGCATCTTGGAAGTTCCAATCTTGGTCATCACCACAAAGCTTAATATTTCCAGTCAGTGATATTGCACTGGTATCTCTTAAAGAGGCCACCGCTCGGGACTTCTCCCTCCAAATTATTGAAAGAAATATTCAAATACACCAAGACATAAAGCTTCTCAAAATCTTTTGGAATTTTTCCTGTTAAGTTCTTGCGCGAAAGATCCAATTATTCCAGACCTCTAAGAGAAGCCAAAGTAGAAGGCAATGTTTCTTGAAAGAAATTCCCTTGTAGGTAAAGGAATACAAGATTCCGACAATCTCCAATTGTTACCTGGGATTTTACCAGTTAGATTGTTTTCAGAGAGGTCAAGTGCTTTGGTATTCTTTAGGTCGCCCACTTCTTGTGGTAGGCTACCGGTTAATGAGTTTTGTGATAAATTGAGTAAGAGAGGTAAGGAGGGAAGACCAAAAAGCTCTATGGGTATAGCTCCACTCAGCCTGTTATTTGAAATGTCAAGAGATTGCAGATTTTGGCAGTGTGCAATATTTGGAGGAATGCTTCCTTCTGGCTTGTTACCTGATAGACTTAATACAGACAATTGGGTGAGGTTTCCTATGGATGAGGGGATTTTTCCTGATAACTTGTTCACGTCTAAATCCAGAAGCTGCAAATTTTTCAACTTCCCTAAAGAAGATGGAATGAGACCAGTGAAGAGATTAAGTCCATTGGTAAAAGCGATTAAGTTGGCCAAATTTTCTAATCCTGCGGGAATATATTTGATTGCTTCCAAGATATAGTTGAGCGAGTTTGGTTGACAAATTGGCTACAAAGTTTGGTAAAACAACTCTAAATTCATTTGGACTCAAGTCCAATATTTTTAGTTGGCTGCAATTTGTTAAAGATGCAATAAATTGCAAACCATTTGCTGAATAACTTCCTAGATATTACTAGCACGCAAACTAAGGGGTTGTTTGGCATTATAACTAAAAAATAGTTTTTTATTTTTAAAAACAGAAAACTGTTCTCTGAGAACAAATAAAGGTGTTTGACATTGTTCTCTGAGAATAGTTTTTAAAAACAGAGTTAAAGAAAACAGAAAATTCAGAGAACAACAAAATATTGTTTTCAATGTATTTTCTTACCCTTTTCTTTTTTTAAAAAGTAAAAATAAAAATAATTTCAGATAACTTTCATATACATATTTTCTCGTAACTTTTTTTCTTATCATTTTTTCTCGTCACTTTCTCTCTCATAACTTTCTCAGTCCTCACTCTCTCATCACTTTCTCTCTCTTCTTTCTCTCAATTCTCATTCTTTCTTATTACTTTCTCTCTCCTCATTCTGTCTCATCACTTTCTCTCTCCTCACTCTCTCATCACTTTCTCTCTCTTCTTTCTCTCAATTCTCATTCTTTCTTATTACTTTCTCTCTCCTCATTCTGTCTCATCATTTTTTCTCTCCTCATTCTCTCTCATAATTTTCTCTCCCCTCATTTTATCCTATCACTTTCTCTTTCATTATTTTCTATCCCTTTATTTTTTTAATCACATTATATCTTCTCATTCTCTGTTGCTACTTTATTATTACCTTTCATTACCTTTTCTCTTGTGACTTTCTCTCTCCTCATTCCCTTACTTGAATTTATCTCTAGTCAATCTCTCTTGATTTTTTTTCTCTAAATATTTTTTTATAATACAAATATGAATTTTTAAATTCATATAATTTTTTTTCCCTAAAAAATATTTTTAGAAAATATTTACTAAACACCTATTGTTTTCTGAAAACATTATAAAACAATTTTTGTTCTTATTTCTGAAAATACAATTCTGAAAACAGAAAACAAAAAACAATGCGAAACAGGCCCTAAGCGACCTGAGATTTGGAAGATTTCCCAAACTTGTTGGAACTTGTCGGAAAAGTTGTTAGGAATGTCCAGTATTTGAAGCTGAGAAGCATTGGAAAACGATTCTGGAACTATCCCAGAGAATTCATTAAGGCCAATATAAAGTATTTGGAGATTAATTAGGGAGTAAGTGGCCTATGTTGGGAGGAAGAGTACCGCGAAATTTGTTAACAGAAATTGAAAAAACACTCATAGAGGATATGTTGTAAAGGGAGGGAGGGGTTGTACCGGACAGATTATTAGACGATATCGTAAAATTTGTAGACCCTTCAGTCTGCCTAACTCTTCTGGAATAGTTCCCTCTAGATTGTTATACACTAAAGAAAATAGGCCAACAGATTATAGATTCCCTAAGGAAGCTGGTATTCTTCCTGTGAGATTGTTTGTACTGAGAGTAAAGTACTCAAGCTTCAACAAAGAGCCAAGCTCCGGGGGAATCATTCCAGTAATTCTGTTACTTTTTAGGCTTAATACACTGAGTTGTGAACAATAGCTCAAGTTGATGGGGATTGTACCTTCTAACATGTTATGACTAAGGTTGAGATGTTGCAGTCGAAACAAACGACAAACTTGTTGCGGGATTTCTCCGAAGAAGCTATTACTTGGGAGCCTAGCGAGCCTCAGAAAGGAGAGGTTTCCAATGAAAGGCGATATGGTTCCTTGTAAGTCATAGCCCTCTAAGTCCAAGGCTACTACCCTTTGGTGCCGGTTGCCGCATGAAATTCCAGGCCAGTTGCAAAAGTGATCACAAAGTCATTCCAGTAGCTCAGGACACCATATGGTTCGTTGGAGATTGATTTTTTAAACTTGAGCAGAGCAAACCTGTCAGTTTCATTCCCTAATGCATTGCTAGGTTGCATCAGTAAGCTCATGGAGAAGAGGAGAATCAAATGGAGGAACATAGACCAAAAAGCACACGAACCAGTGTGATTCTCAAATTCCATTTGGTTTTGGTTTAACTAAGAAGGAGGCAGCTGCTGACGTAAAAATCAGGGTCTATAATTTGTAATAAGAGGAGTTGGTTATTTTGTCTTTTTCTTTTATTTTTCAAAAAAAATTGACCGATGTTACCGTTGGTACTACTTCACGCTTCCTTTTTTTTTTTTTTCCTTCAATTGAAACTTCGGAAGTGGAGAGCGAAACAAAAGACAACTAAGTGAAATATATATAAATACTAGTAAAAGAATTGTCACGTGCCTTGCACGTGTTGACTTATATGATCCTGTAGTGATTTATTAATAAAGATCGGAAACAATATCATCTCCTGTAGTGATTTTTTTTTTTTTAATAAATCATATAAAAAATTTTGATCTTAGTTAAGCTCTGCACATTTAATAATTGAGAAATTCAAAGGTACACAGACAAAAAAAAAGTCTTCAAGGCATTTATAATTACCAAATACATATATATTTTATTAAAGAATAAGGAATACAATTATAAATTGTTACACCAATTTCCAAATTTTCATGTTTTGGAAAATTACTGAATGACAAAAACTTACATACTCTTATATTTACCATTCTTTTCTTTTATAGCAATCACACCGCAATTTAGATTCAAAGCTTACTATAATGATGTTTAAAAAAGTATGACTACTTAGTTCTATTTCATTAATTTATTATAATGTATCATAAGAACATAAGCTCATTATTGCTAACAATTCTAGGGACTCAAAATAGTTAAATTCTATTATGAATGTAAGCTTTACTGTCATAATTTATTAATCTAAAATATGTTGTATTTACAAATAAATTTTGTGCTATATTGATATAATTTAAAAAAGAATATGTCATGGCATTTGAAAACGTGTGAGAAAAAAATTGGTCAAAATAATATTTTGATTCGATTTGATTTGCAAAGCTCGAGGAATACTTTTGACATTTCCAAGCACATTAAGAGTGAAATTAGTATTTTATTAAAACTCATGGATATTTATAGTATTTCTCAATAAATATTCTAAGATATAACAAATGTTAAAACAGATGAAAAAATTATTTTCTTACCATATACCAATTATGAAACAAAACATTCAAAACATTCATGAAAAAGAAAAAAAGAAGAAAAAGAGAAAAAAAGATAAAACTACAAAACTAATCAGTAGGAGATAAATCTTTTTGAAAATTTTCTTATGGAACAATTCTAGAGTTGATGAAAAATTTAAGAGAGGTGGAGAATTAAAATTAGAAAAATTTTAAAATCAAATGAAGGCTCTCTTTAAAAAAAAAATTTAAAATTGGGAAAAAGAAACAAAAGAGAGTTTGCAAGGCAAATTCTAAATATTTGAACTATACCTTTTAATCACATAGTTCAAAGTTTTGGCAATTAATTGAAAAAGTTTTTAGAGCATTTAACTTTAAAAAGCGTAAGAAAAAATAATAATAAATAAATCATTACTACCTGAGAGAAGCTAAACAAACGAGCAATGCTATGGGGCACCAGTGGTGCCCATCACCACAGTGACATGTCTGTTTATCACTGGATGATTTAATTAACAAACTGGGTCCTACATGGGTCCCACTTAAATTATAATTATGATTAACCAGTGACAAACTGACACATCACTGTGGTGCTGAGCACCACTGGTGCCCTATAGCATTATTCTAAACAAAATACTAATCGGGACTATCATTGGACTTTGAAGTTTGTAGTAATTTGCTATTTATCATTGTATCAATTTACTAATTAGCTTTATCTTAAAGTTACAGGATCAAAGACACAGAAGACCACCACTTAAAAGTCGGAATTAGGCTCAAGGCAAATAGGGTTTGCAATGATGAGCCTATCTGTCAAAAAAAAAAAAAAAAAAACTATGAAAGTACTAAAATAAACTTGGTTTAAAGACAAATGACTTAAGTCCGTTAAAATCAAAGAAAAACAAACTGACAAATATAAGGATATTAAGGGAAAAAAATTAGTTGACCCACCATATTGAAGGCCTAAAATCGACTTATTCTGATTTTTTTTACCTATGGGCGGACATGCTAAATTTTAGGCTTACGCATGCATTATGGACTTAAATAAAGATAATATAGCAGTAAAGTTTGAAGCCCAAATTGCAACATGTGTATTTAAAAAAAAAAAAAAAATTGTGAATGTACCAACATATCCCTACATAATAATAAAATATTTAAATTTCTTATAACCAACCAAAGAAATACCTAAAAGGAAAATTGATATAAATGGAAAAAAAATGGACAAAAAATTGGACGTACCATTTGTCTACTGTTGATTTATTTTTTTTTAAATGGTTTTTAAGTTATTTTATTGACGGAATGCAATTTTGTTCTATATTCTCTATAAACAAGTTTTATATGATTTAAACTCTTTAAATGATATAATTTCATATTTTAGCGTCAAATGTCATCAAAGTAAAAATTACATTGTATTTGATTAATTGTATGATTGTCTGAACATATAGTAATTGTGTTGAAGTACCAATGAGATTTTTCCAAGCCAAAAATAATGCAAAATTGAACATTGTTCTTAATCCTCTTCCCTTTTGTAAAAGTTTAAATATGAGCATCTTCAAAACTTATTAATTTATTTTACCTACGGTAGGTTTATTAATTTTGTTATAGAATTCTTTCTCTCATACAATCATCTCTGTTTAAGAATATCAAGCTAGCTTAGACAAATCATACAGTCTGTTTATAAAAATGTATACACTTTAAATATATACATTTTTAGTTTATCACTTATAAATTTTTCAGAAGTCAGACATTTATATTATTTTATGTACAAAGAAAAGAAAAGAAAAAGCTGCCTAGCTACTTATTCTAGTTTTTTAACAATATACATGATGTGACCAGTTGAATGATGATAACTCTCATGCCACATCAAATAGTTTTGGGTCAAACTTTGGGCATAGTTGATGTTGGTTTTTTTTTTTTTTTTGGTTGGTGATTTTCTCTAAATACGTGTCTTTTTCTTCACTTTGGGTGACATATTGGTTCATAATGTTAAAGAAAAAGTAAGTCTTCTTAGTTATCTTTGGCCTAGATGGTGGAATTAAAGTAATAACTTATGCATCCTAATTAGAAAGAAAGTTCTAACAATTTTATTCAACAAAGCCACCATTATATCTTCATTAGAATAGTAAATTAGATCTCATATACTAATTATTTCTTCCTTGATATTTAAGGTTGCATCAACATTTAGTCTATACTAAAGGCAAAGTGGAGGAAAAAAATTTAAAATAATCAAAAAGAAAAAAGTATAATTATACAATCAATTACAAACTCAATTCAAAATTTATGAATCTTGATTGTTAGTATTCTATTTTTTTCCTTATAGAATCTTTATTCGGATTTTACATTAGTAATGGTCCTCAGAAGACAGAAATAGAAATATAAAGCTTGTATGCAATTACTATTGCCCTTGTACCACAGCAACGAATCCAAAGACTCGCAAATTCTTTTGATTTTTTATTACCAAAACCTATTGAATTCAGAATAATTCATTAAATTAACCTTGAACTCAATTTTTTAGAGCAAAACCACTTGAACTCGGAACAAGTTAATAAAATTAATCTTGAACTCAATTTTTTAGAGCAAAACCCCTTGAAATCCTATAATATTAGAGCAAACCCCCCTGAAGTCCTCTAATATTAGTTTTGTTAGAAAAAAAAAATGTTTATATTAGTTTTTTTTTTTTTACTGTTAAGTCCTTATTCTCTTATTTATGACTTTTAGGTCTTCAATATTATTTTTTTTTATTTCATGTTAATTCTTTTTAATATTAAAAATATTTTATTCCAAAAAAATCAAACAAGAAAAAATTATAATAGGATAAGTTGTCAATCAACAATTATAAAATTGGAAATAAAGAGAAATTATTACTTAAAAAAATAAAAAAAAAAGAATTGGGAAAAATAAAAAATAAAACTAAAATTAAAAAAATAATATTAAAGACCTAAAAGCCATAAATAAGAGACTAGTAATTTAACAATAAAAAAAGAATTAGCATAAACACTCTTTTTTTTTTTCTAACAGAACTAATATTAGGGAACTTCAGGAGGTTTTACTCTAATACTAGGGGACTACAGCGTTTTTTGCACTAAAAAATTGAGTTCAAAGTTAATTTTATTAAATTGTTCGAGTTCAGGGATTTCGCCATAAAAAATTGAGTTCAGGATTAATTTTACTGAATTATTCTGAGTTCATGGGGCTTTTATAATAAAAAGCCAATTCTTTTATATATATTTGTTTTTTGAAAGAAGCTAAATTATAGTCGACCTAAAGTAAAGAACCAACACAACGGTAGCACAAATTTCTTTCCTACTTGCATTAATAGTAATCATAACATCTAAAAGGAAATAGCTACACCAAATATTAAAGAATAAAAATAAAAACAGCCAAGGCCACCGCTTCGTATATACAAAAGTGGCAATTTTTTTTTGGTAGATTGTTTCAACTGATGTCATGCTGATGTTATGTCTGCCACCAAAAAATTATGAAACTACCAAACCAACCTTAACGTAATAAGGATATTATTTAAAAGTGAACTCATAGAAAGGAAACAATTGAAAAAGATAAGGATATATATTGGGAAATAAAATTGGTCGAAGACCTGCTTTAAGAGACTTAGTATATATAGTTGATAACTCTATGAAAATAGAGTTATTTATGTTCATTTTCCTAAATATTTTGTGTGTTTTTATGCAATTTTAGTTTAATTTAGGTTATTTTATAGTTAATTTGATTTTTAGTATTTAGATATAATTTTATTTAATTTTATTAGATTTTAGGTATTTAATTTTATTTAGTTTAATTTAGGATAATTTAGTTTGATTTAATTAGATTAGGAATTTATTTAATTTAGATAATGATTTGTTTTATTTTATTTCATATTTAAAAAAAGGGAAACGAAATAAACAAAAAAAAAAAAAACGGAAAAACAAAAACCCAGGCGCCCGCGTGTGGAAGGGCAGCTTCCTGGCCGTCGGATCGAGCCTCAGGAGTACCAGGCAGGCGCGTGCGCATCACGCGGAGGAGAAGGCGCGTGAGTCGCCAGGAGACATGCGGGCCCCGTGGCTACAGCAGTTCCAGTCCGTGCCGGATCCAGTGATTCGCGCCTCTCGCGCAACCGAATTTTTAGCCATTCATCAAGCGCCACCTCATTCCATGGACTTTGACTTTCACTCTAGCTAATCAAGCGTGATTTTCGTGCCGAGTTCACGTATTTCTCCCGCACCCGATCACATCTCATTGCTCAGAAAATGTGAATAAAGAAAAGGAAGAGAGAGAAAGGGAAAGAGAGAATTGTGAGAAATTGACGCGTCATCCAGCCAATCAGAAGCCACCATTAAAAACGTGAGAACTTGCATAACACTCCAACCTCAGCTATAAATACCCCGAATATGAGAGAAGAAAAACACACCAATTTTGATAGAGAAAACTCTACTTTTTCTAGAGAGAGTGTGTGAGATGTGTGGCATGTCAGGCTAATTTTTAGAGAGGCTAGAGAGATGATCTTAGTTGTGTAGTTTTTCTATTTTCCAGCTTTGATTCCTAAGAGTGTTTCAACGCTCGTAAATTTAGTTTGTTAAATTCTTCAATATTTTTATTTTCAATATATTATTTTCTAGTTTCTCATATAAATTCAGTCATGCTTTCTTTATGTGGTGATTTATACTAGATTATAATTATATTTGTTTTATTAGTTGATCTTTTACTGCATTATTGTCTCTGTGATATATTGTCGATCTTAGATAACTAATAAGATAGATTATTTTGGTGTTAATTAGAAGAATTTCTCATATTGAATACTTTAGATTAATATTTATTCGTAATTGCTATATTTTTCAGTTATGTATTTGGGATGTGAAACATATAATTGAGTGATAAATAGGAATCAAAGTTGGTAACAGTTAGACGAGCAATTAGGTGAACTTGAAGCCTTGTTTTCTCATATTGGTATTTTCATTTATTATTTTGTGATTACTTTAATTTATTGCTCAGTTTATTTTTATTTTCAAATTTTCTTTCTATTTTTTGTTACCTTTTATTGTTGATTTACTTCTCTGTGGGATCGACACCTTAATCTATACTGCGATAGCTGCTAGTATATTTTGAGCGTAGACAAAATTTGGCGCTGTTGCTGGGGAAGCCAAATTAGCGAAAAAGGTACACAATTCTTTCATCTTTTTTTCTTATAGATTTTTGTAAAAATATTTTTCTTATAGGTTTAGTTTCTTTTATTTTTAAATTTTGTTTTCTTGTTTTAGTTTAGTTTTTATTTTTATTAATTAGGTTTATTAATTTATAGACTTTAGGTTTTTAATTAGCTATTTTTTTTCCCTCATTTTTTTTAATTTTATTATTATTATTTT
>JXTC01000046.1:1367239-1384078 GCA_002914845.1 Trema orientale
GGGTAATATTTGATTTATACAAACTAATAAGAGAGCTTGGTGATTATAAACGGTGAAGAAGGTTGAGGACACGAGCAAACAAGAGATAGAGAGAGAAATAATTATAGATCAACCAAACAAATATACAGAGAAACGCGATCTGGAAGAAAGGAAGAGGAAAAGGGTCAAACACCAATTCTCTCTTTAACACAAAGTCCCAAAATCATCACGTGATGGGATCAAACTACCACAACATCTTGTCTTTGCTGCTCACGAAAGCAACACCTATATTACCACTGTGTTTGGACGTTTCTTCACATCTGAACCTCTTATTTTGATTCCCCCCTCTCCTATATATATAGACATATGTGGTTGTGGTGTGGCGGTGAAAGGTGCCATACAAAATGAGAGGTTGACACGCATGGCAGGTAATACAATTGCTACTTGGCAATATTCATCAAGGGAAGGATAAAAACTCGACACATGGCACCATTTTATTGGCTGCTCCAACAATATTTACTTAATTATTCTAATTCGGTGTTGACAAGTAGTCGAAAATACTTCTAATTGGGTGTTGACATCTCATCATAAATGGAGTCTTCAAATGGTCTTTTGTGTCTTGTTGACATGGCATAAATTTGACAATTTTTCAATGAAAAATTGACACGTCCAATTTTCTTAATTGACTCCATATTGCACAATTATCACATTATTTGTGACTTAATATTTTTAGTTAGTGACTAATTATAAAAAATTATCACACTCCAAAACAAGGTTTTTCTTTTTTTTTTTTTTGTTGGTGATTTTCTCTAAATATGTGTCTTTTTCTTCACTTTCAGTGACATATTGGTTCATAATGTTAAAGAAAAAGTAAGTCTTCTTAGTATATCTTTGGCCTAGATGGTGGAATTAATGTAATAACTTATGCATCCTAATTAGAAAGAAAGTTCTAAAACTTTTATTCAACAAAGCCACCATTATATCTTCATTAGAATAGTAAATTAGATCTCATATACTAATTATTTCTTCCTTGATATTTAAGGTTGCATCAACATTCAGTCTATACTAAAGGCAAAGTGGAGGAAAAAAATTTAAAATAATCAAAAAGAAAAAAGTATAATTATACAATTAATTAAAACTCAATTCAAAATTTAAGAATCCTAATTGTTAGTATTCTATTTTTTTCCTTATAGAATCTTTATTCGGATTTTACATTAGTAGTGGTCCTTAAGAGATAGAATTAGAAATATAAAGCTTGTATGCAATTACTATTGCCCTTGTACCACAGCAACGAATCCAAAGACTCGCAAATTCTTTTGGTTTTTTATTACCAAAACCCATTGAACTCAGAATAATTCATTAAATTAACCTTGAACTCAATTTTTTAGAGCAAAACCACCTGAACTCGGAACAATTTAATAAAATTAACCTTGAACTCAATTTTTTAGAGCAAAACCTTTTGAAGTCTCCTAATATTAGAGCAAACCCCCCTGAAGTCCTCTAATATTAGTTTTGTTAGAAAAAAGATGTTTATATTAATTTTTTTTACTGTTAAGTCCTTATTCTCTTATTTATGACTTTTAGGTCTTCAATACTTTTTTTTTATTTCATGTTAATTCTTTTTAATATTGAAAATATTTTATTCCAAAAAAATCAAACAAGAAAAAATTATAATGGGATAAGTTGTCAATCAACAGTTCTAAAATTGGAAATAAAGAAAAATTATTTTTTAAAAAATAAAAAAAAGAATTGGGAAAAATAAAAAATAAAAATAAAATTAAAAAATTAATATTAAGGACCTAAAAGCCATAAATAAGAGAATAGTAACTTAACAATAAAATAACTAACATAAACACTCTTTTTTTCTATCAAAACTAATATTAGGGGTCTTCAGGGAGTTTTACTCTAATATTAGGGAACTTTAGAGTGTTTTGCACTAAAAAATTGAGTTCAAAGTTAATTTTATTAAATTATTCGAGTTCAGAGATTTCGCTCTAAAAAATTAAGTTCAGGGTTAATTTTACTGAATTATTCTGAGTTCAGGGGCTTTTATAATAAAAAGCCAATTCTTTTATATATATTTGTTTTTTGAAAGATGCTAGATTATAGTCGACCTAAAGTAAAGAACCAACACAACGGTAGCACAAATTTCTTTCCTACTTGCATTAATAGTAATCATAACATCTAAAAGGAAATAGCTACACCAAATGTTAAAGAATAAAAATAAAAACAGCCAAGGCCACCACTTCGTACATACAAAAGTGGCAATTTTTTCGGTAGATTGTTTCAACTGATGTCATGCTGATGTTATGTCTGCCACCAAAAAATTATGAAACCACCAAACCAACCTTAACGTAATAAGGATATTATTTAAAAGTGAACTCATAGAAAGGAAACAATTGAAAAAGATAAGGATATATATTGGAAAATAAAATTGGTCGAAGACCTGCTTTAAGAGAGTTAGTATATATAGTATAGATATATATAAAAGTATGGGCACCAATTCAGTAGGTACTTTTTTTTTACCTACACATAAATATCATTTTGGTTAATAAAAATTTATTATGCATATTTTTTTATTGTAAAAAATAGGAGAGAGAAATTGCATTAATGATCCATGTCTTTTCATGCACCTCATTATAGCCGTTGGATCACTATTAGAAGACAGCTAAAAAAAAAAATACCTACACATAGATCTAAAAAAAAAAGAAATACCTACTAGATTGGCAACCTATAAATATATGCGCACATTATATAAGTCCATTTTTAAAATAAGTTGCTTAGGGAATCAATTATCAAATCAAAGTGACAAGAAAAAAATCTCTTGGTAGTTGGACTTGAGTTGCTAATAATATTGTTTAACTGATTTCTTAGAGTCATGAATAACGGCATATTAATATTGTTTAAGCGTTTGGCTTGACCAAAGTTTAGAGAGGACAGATAGATAATTATCCTATTCAATTTAATTATTAAGAGTAGTCGGAGCCGCTCTTTCCAGCTTATCACACGCTTACCAATTGATGTGGAAGGTCGTTCACACCATCATGAAACAAAAAATCTGTAAAATAAATTCACGATCCAAACCCCAACTATACCAAGTAACTATTATACAAGAAAGGAACTATTATACAAATTAATTTTTTGTACAAAAGAGGGAACATGAATTATATAAAAGAACATAACATGCACTGTAGAAGTAAATAAATTTATTTATATTGATCCTTTTATCTCTGTTTCAACTTTTGAAATAGCTTAGGTAACTAGAAAAGAAACTGGGTTGTATGCAGGGTCTTGGTGAGAGTAGGCCTTTTGGTTACAGAGAAAGAACCTGGAAAACTCGTGTAATTATCTCTTTACTGATTCCACGGAAGTCGGTCTGTTCAATTGGCTGAACCGCATTAATTGTCTTGTATTCTTGATCGTGTTCCATATTTGATTTTTTCTTGGTGTCAAATAGATTTGTTAACAAGCTCTTTAGTGTAGCTTTCTGGGCTTAATCATGACAATTTTTGTTAGCTTCCTCAGTATTATTTTAGGCCTATTACGATAAAGCTGCAAAATCAATACATAGTAATACAAAAATAAAATAAAGCACACAATTTTCTGTGTGAAACTTTCAAGTGATGTAATATGCTAATGTTGACAAGTTAATATCGAATGCAAATGTTCCTTCTATAAAATGGCCGCCTAGATTCGATCAAGTTTTCTCTAGCTGAATTTATAGATGCTATTCAGTGACAAAATTGATACTGATCAAAAGACAAAGTAAACTCGTAGATGCTAATCTTCTGATCAGACAGTTACAATGTGCTCTCGAGACTGCATTCTTCTTCCAAGAAGTACTTCTCTTAAGGTGCGCAATTGAGCTACAACTTTGCCAATCTCTGTTCGTTCTCTAGGCGATTCTGCAGAACAATCAACTCCGATCCTGGCAATGGAAACCAAGCACTCCCGAATTCGTTCGTCGTGGCTTCTAATATTGGAATTAGTATTGCTAGAACCAATGTCACGAATTTCTTCTGTTTGGAAAAGATTAGATCTAAAACTTGTTCTGCATTCGTTGGTAATGCTGCCTTAACAAAGTTGTGCAGGTTGAGTTCATCCTTGAACATATTGTTGGTTGGCCTCTTTGTTGTAAACATCTCCAATAACAGGATTCCGTAGCTGTACACATCCCCATATGTTGACACTTTACTTCCCATGCCATACTCTGCAGTTCAATTGCACATGACAAACACACAGTTATAAAATATTGTAATTCATAACAAAGTTGTAAAATTGTAACAAGAAATTAATATATATCGAATGAGCAAAAAGAGAAACAAAAATTTATACTTTACCTGGAGCAGCATAGCCAATAGAACCTTTTATTCCAATGGAGCTGGTTTGATGAGAAGAAACTGAGAGTGAAGCACCAGCAGGGAGGAACCTCACTAATCCAAAATCTCTAAGGCGAGCAGTCATGTCACTATCCAAAAGAATGTTACTCGGCTTCAAATCACAACGAACTATTGGTGGTTGACAGTGATTGTGCAAATAATCTAGAGCACTAGCCACATTGATCGCAATGTCTAGACTCTGAATAAGATTCAAATGTTGCCTATGCTCCTGATCTAGGTCCACTGTTTGATCTTGATGCAACCACTCTTCTAGACTCCCATTCACCATGAATTCATACACAAGAGCTTTGAAAGTGTTTCCTTGAAAATCTGTACTCGAACAAGCAGTTAGAAGTTTGACAAGATTCCGATGCCTAATTCCTCTGAGAGCCTCACATTCGGCTATAAAGCTTTTGGAAGCTCTAGGAAACTGAACTTTTAGAACCTTAACAGCAACATGTCTTTCTCCATCAAGGATTCCTTTATACACAGACCCAAAACTTCTAACTCCTATTAAATTAGAAGCAGAGAACCCATCAGTTGCTTTAAGGAGATCTCCATCTGAAACTTTGAAAGTTGACACCCCAATATTGGTTCAGAAGGTGACATGTTTTTTCTTTCCCTTGACAGAAAACAAAAAAAAATAGGACAGAATTATGGCGAAGGCCGCAACAGCTCTGCAAGAAACTGAGATAAGTAACTTCAACTTGTGGGATAGTTTGGACCCCTTAGGATGACTGAAGTAGCATTTGGGCAATCTCAATTGAGGTATGCCTCCACACAGTCCTGTATTTCCAGTAAAAGAAAGTGCAGTTACATTTTTGAAGGCTCCTTCAGTAGGTAATTCACCTTCAAAGTTGTTGAATGATAAATTCAAGTACTTCAAGGAGTGAAAACCACCCAAAAACGCTAGAATTTTTCCGGACAAGTTGTTATGAGAAAGATCAATTTCATCGAGTCCTCGCAGCAAACTTAGAGACTCTGGAATGTTTCCATGCAAAAGTAGGTTTCCTTCCAAGTGCAACTTTTCTAGACTTGTACAACTACCAAGATTTTCAGGAATTTCACCAGACAATCTATTTTCAGAAATATCCAAAATGCCAAGATTCACCAATTTACCCACTTCCACAGGAATAGAACCATTCAAATGATTTTTAGATAGATTTAGAACTTGAGATAAAGAAGACAAACTAATTATCTCTTTTGGAATATGTCCACTAAGATTGTTACTAAAAAAATCCAATACTAGCAAATTCCTGCATTCTCCAAGACTTGATGGTATGCTTCCTTCTAAGTAGTTCGACATAAGAACTAATCGACCTAATGAGGTCAAATTTCCCAAAGAATATGGAATAGTACCTGAAAGTTTATTGTCACTTAGAAAAAGATCATTCAGTTTCTGCAGTTTACCTATTGAGCTCGGTATAGGGCCAGTCAACTGATTATTCTCTATAGCTAATCCCTCCAAGTTGATGAGATTTCCGATCCCAGTTGGAATGATTCCACTTATCTGATTCCTTCCAAGTACCATCAGGCCGAGTTTTGTGGAGTAGTTGCTTATAGATTCCGGCAGTGCTCCTCCAAAGTTGTTGCCATTAATAGCTAAAATCTCCAAATTCTTGCAGTTAACAAGAGAAGAAAGAAAACCCAAGTCATCATGATCCTTACCATAACCAAGACTGTTCTCATCAATTCCTAGCCACTCCAAGTTTGACAAGCTCGCCATACTAGGCACTTTCCCCGTAAACTTATTGATTGAAATGATGAACCTTACAAGGTTTGTGGAATTGGAGATCGAAGGTGGTATCGGGCCACTGAAATGATTTGCATGGAAATAAAAGATTTCAAGGTTCGGAAGAGTGTGGCCCAAGTCAGGGGGAAGAGTTCCTTGGAGTTGGTTTTGGAGTACAGAAATGCCTGTGAGAGAAGTGAAATTGAATATTGAGGAAGGAATAGTACCAGTGAGATTATTTGTACCAAGAGAAAGACGAGTAATGCTCTTGAAATTGCCAAAGCTCTCTGCAATACTTCCATGAAGATGGTTCTGTTCCACAGAGAGCTTTTCAAGAAAAGAAAGGTTCCTAAACGAAGGTGGGATCTCCCCAACCAAGTTATTGGATCGCAAATCGATAACTCGGAGTTTGGACAGTGAGTCAATCTCCACAGGAAGTTTTCCAGAAAGATTGTTGAGAGATAAGCCAATGTATTCGAGGTCAGAACAGGAAGATATGTTAACGGGAATTTCACCGTCGAAAGAGTTCGTTTCGAGGTGTAGAATTTGGAGATGACGCAACCGGCCAATCTCAGATGGAATGTTATGGCTGAAGCTGTTGTTTTGAATATCTAAGACTCTGAGAAAACTCAGATTTCCTATGTGGGCAGAGAGCTGCCCTTTGAGTTGGCTTGATTGGAGCTCAAGCACGGTGACCCTTTGGTGTTGCCGGCCACATGTAATGCCTGGCCAGTAACAAAAGTGTCGAGATTCATTCCAAGAACTCAGAACTCCAAAAGGGTCTTCGGTAATTCCGGCCTTGAAAGCAAGCAAGGAGAGTTTATCGGTTTCGTTGGTTCCTCCTAGTACTAATGAGAAGGCAGAAATGAGCAGAAATAAGTGCATAAAAAAAGACCAAAATAAGCTCAAACAGAGTTTTGGGAGCTCCATTTGAACAAGAGCTGGAAATGATAAAGTTAAGAGTTAAGCTGAGGTTGAGTGTATACATGTATTAATTATGTATGTATATATAGTGGCGTAAAGCAAAACGGGACAAGCTCGTTCATATGTACTCGGAAATGGAAAGTTGGAATGAAATGTGAATACAATCTTCCTTTAAATGGTTTGTACACTTTGTAAATTTGTGAAGGCCGTCAGACTTGAAAGGATTTACATGATGTCGAATCCGGAAAACTAGATACCATATATTATTGCTTTCGTGAAAGCATTAGAGCAAAACGAAATTGACAAAGAAGCCTAAGGTTTCGTTTTCTCTAGTATTTATTTCCAGCCGAGTTGTAGTTGGTACATGTTACTGGTTTGTCTTTTTTAAGTAAAGTGACCAAAACTTTATGATAAATTATTCGAACTGCCTTGCAAGTTGCATCGACCCACTTTATAGTGTTGAACAAATGCACAATATAATATGGATGTTTACCATGAGTAGTCAACTAATCGATATGGACCACCGGGGTATGGTGACCAAACAATTGGGTAGTCATGATGTATTTCCCTTTCCAAAAGAAGGGAAAAAAAAAAGGGGGAAAAAGAAGAGCAATCGACATGGTCCAAGTGGAAAACTTGGGTTATGTATCTATTCGAGGTATATGGTCCTAGATGGCACTTGCTTATGTCATGAATTTTGTAGTACATAAAAATTTCGGAATTAGTTCGTGCCTAAAATGTGAACGTTTTATAAGAAGAGTAATAGGACTTTGGCTTGGAGTCAGTTGGTTTAAATGAAATTGCCTAATTAGCTGAAATGAGATGAATTCCAAATATTAAATTTTAGAAGTTATCTTAATATTCAAGAAGTACATGTACATATAACAGACAAGTGTTGATGGAGGTTTTGTCAACAATGAATTTAGGAAAATTGCGAGATGTGGCTTGTATGTAAAAACGGTTGATAGAGCAAAGAAAATAAAGAGACAAGGATTTTATAAGAGTTCAACCACAAAAAAGATGAGCTTATGTCCAGTGTTCTTCACTATTTTCTAGAGCATTATAAGAGTTTCTCTAAGTCTCAAAGTGAGTATAAAGAGAGAGTTATAGAGAGAGTGTATAGTAAAGTAATTGTGAGACGAAATATAATGAGACTAAGCCCCCTTTATATAGGTGAGGGTGGCTCAATATTTCCCAATTGTGCAAACGGGAAAGTACATAATCAGAAAATACAATTTCGGGTAATCAACACAGAATTGGGTAATAACTAATAAATGAATTGCTTGATCTCTACTCAGAAGTTTATTTCCTTTTCTTTGCAGATTACTCGTTTGAAGAAGCTCGATCTAGTTTCTCTTTCTGATGGTCGCACATTTATCTATACTGAGCAGGTCACACTATTAGTTATTTCTAACATTCGACCTGGTGCATTCTCCTCAGTCAGTCGTTGACTTTCCTTTTCTGGCAATGACCAATGTGTAGATTTTAGATCACACAACAATAAGTAACTCTAGTTAGTGGTGCCGCCGCCATTAGGGTCTTGAGTGATGGCCTCTGGTCACCAGAGGTTTATGGGTAAAATCTTGAAAGGTGGACGCTAAAGTCGAGAATGCGAGTGTGTGACCTCTGTCGCTAGATTTATCAAGTATGATGAAAATGACAGACCAAAGACATTTCTAAGAAAAATGACAGTACTATGGAAAACGGTGATAACTTGTAAATGACAACCTAATGCAACAACAAATTTCAGAAACGATAGTGGTTTTCTTGTGAGAAGAGGAGATGTCACGACCCAAACCACGGGCCAGTGGCAAAAAAAGAATTTCACAAGTGAAAATTTTAAAAGTTATTTTTTAAAAATTTATAAAATTAAATTTAAAAGTAAAATTATCACAGTTTTGTGATCACCATTAGACATAGATTATTAATGAAATTTATAAACAAACCAAGCATCATCATTAGTAGTTTCACAATCCAGCACACTAGTTATATAGATCAAGTCCGTGAAACAGGCCCTTAAGTGTATAATACAAGCCAAGATAAATAACAGATTTTATTTTACATAGTTACCAGTTTCCAGTAAGGTAAATAGCTCCTCACTACTCTGCTCCTGAGTTTCCAAAATCACACCCAGCACTACCTAAGAGGAGAAAAGTAAGGGATGAGCATTCACATGCTCAGTAGGAATTCAATTACCTTTTGGATGGATGCAATTTCTCAAACATGCATGGTTAGTACCTTTAAATCCATTTATAAATCAAGCTTATAAATTATTAGTATCCAGAATAATCACATATTCAAAATTAAATACAAAACCACATCATTGTACATATCATACATTAATAAGTAAATAAGTGAGCTCTCATCCTCCCATTACGGCCCTGTAATACCTCTGTAGCAGAGGTATCCAGCATTCTAGCACTACCTGTGATGACCCATACGTTAAAGAAGAAAGATTTATTTGTATTAAGTAAATAATATAAAAATAAAAGAAAAGACAAAAGAGCCCTTGATTAATAGATATTATTTGGGGACACATTAGTAATTTTATTAGAGACCTTTTAAGAAATTCTAGGACTAATAATCTGCTTAGTTTATACGTACGCTCTGTAGAGTGAAAATGGAGAGAGAGAGAAGGCTATAGACATTTAAGAAGAAGAAAAAGGTGAAGATACCATTGTCATAAATTATTGAGACTCACTCCTAAGGTAATAAACTCTTAACTGATTAAGCTTTATGTTTTAATTTGATTTTGGGATTGAGATTGAATATTTAGGGTTAGATTTTTGAATTGGTCATAAATTATTTATAAAATATGGGGATAAATCTGATAGAGAATGACGTCTACTGATATTAGGATTTAAACAAGACAAATTTAGAGTGATTTGGTTGGGTCAATAGAAAGTTATGAATTTTTGAGTTTTGGGCTAAGATGTAAAAATATAGCAGGGGTTCCGACAAGCTTTGTAGGGATTTTTACTATTCTGATTGAGTCATATTTGGTATGTTTAGAAAGCTTATCGAATTACCTTTCCAACGGTATATAATTTGCCAAAAACAGACTTATAACCAGAGATTTATAGCTAATTGAAATGAGTACTACGAATCTAGAAAAAATCTGAAACTTTGGGTACTTTTTGCAAAACGTGGCTGCGGCTTGTCCGACAGTGCGAGGCTTACCTATGGATCCTATAGCTATATTCTTGGTACTTTTAGGACCCCATAACTTACAGAACATGTCCTCTAAGTTTGATGATTTTTAGAGAGATGTTAGAATTGTTATGAATCGTAAAAAAATTGACATTATTGGGAATAGCTATAGAGTTAATTATAGAAGATGTATGGACAGCAAGTAGTCAATACTTTTAGTGTAATTAGAGTATGATTTTATTGTTGTGATACTCATATATGATTTGTGTGATAATAGGTGTTTGAGAATTTATGTTGATTATTTTGGTTAAATAAGCAAAACGAATGAGGTAAGTAACCTTTGATCTCTTTTAGTAATTTTCCTCGTCCAAAAGCTAAATGTTTTATTGTTTTATTACTTCTAATAGAATCATGTTTACAAGTATTTTCTTTAAAATATAATTTCAAGTAAAAATATATTCTGGTAATAAGACTATTTAGTGAAAGAAATCTATTTTATTGAAATAACATAATTTTTGTGAAAATAGTATGATTCTATGTTTTATACTAAATTATGGATCAAGTATATGAATTACTATTGAACATGGTTACAAGAAAATTATTTTGGAATGACTATAATATTATAATGAGATGAAAGTGAAATTGTTTATGATTCGTTATTATAAATAAGTATTTTGAAACTCTCTTCAGTGACTATGCACGTAGACCCAATCCGCAGGAGTTATATGTAGACAGTACTGACCTAGCTACAGGGTTAATTGTAGTAGATTCGTGATTCATACCCAGCTACAGGGGTTATCTATAGTAGATTCGGACCCAGCTATAGGGATTATTTGTGGCAGATTCGGACCTAGTTACAGGGGTTATTTATGGCAGATTCGGACCCAGCTATAAGGGTTATTTGTGGCAGATTCGGACCCGGCTACAGAGATTATTTGTGGCAGATTTGGACCTAGTCACAGGGGTTAAGTGTGACCATAGTTGCCAAAAACTGGAGAGAAGTATAATTAAAATTATTATTGACTAAAATTGATTCAAAAAGACAGATTTGGAAACTTATTACTTCTTTTTATCAAATTGTTTACTAAACGACTTGATTTGAATATTTTCCAAAGTATTGATTTCTGAAACCAAATTTGTTCTAAAAAATATTTATTAATGATTTTGGTTTACATATGCTTGATCCAGCTAGTTAAAGTTACTAGTTACTTACTAGGCTTCTAGCTCACCCTTTTATTTTTTCCTCCCAGATTTTAAAGATCGTCAGTTTAGAGGCATAACTAAGGGAGAACTTATTTAGTAATAACTAAGGAGCATAGTTCAAATAGAGGAATTTCTTCATCTTGATTGAGAAAATATAAAGACTCGGAAGGTTGATCGTCTTGAATTTATTGGATTATAATTTCTATTGCATAGTATTTAGTTTGAATATTTGGAGACTTTATAAGAGTTGTTGAACTTTATATTATACATTGGTATTTATTGGAGACTAAATATTTTTAATTATATTAGTTTATAGAAAGATGCCTTGCATGCCTATAGGACTTTGCCTTATGAGTATGCGGCGCGCATCCTCGGGTGTGGAGCATGACAAGTGCTATCAGAGATTAGGATAAGTTTGACAATTTGGATCGTGATAAATCAGTCTTATGAGGTTTAGAATATTGTGTGACTAAGTTAAGATCAATTGAGTTTGACTTAACTTCTATTATGGTTTGGAGCTTCATTGAGTTGGTAATTGGTTTAAATTTGATAAGTTTGTTACTTTGATCTTTTCGGATATTAAAGTAAGTTAAGTTCGAATTCTTAAATTTTGTTATTGATGGAACAATTAGGTTGACCGTCATAGTTGGTGATCATATACATTACGTAGACTTTTAGGATTGTTTAAAAATGAACATGGACTTTTGGGATCGTTTAAAGTTGAGTATTCTTATTAGGATTTGATTATTAAGATCTATTAGTTGAATATTGAGGTTTCTAGTATTTAATGCTTTTAATATTAGTCTCCTTACATATTTAATTAATGGACCTAGGTTATTGGAATCTTCTTCTCTTATTAGTGATATTGGATAGTTATTGAGTTAGTGAGTCTTACTATGGAGTTGATATTAAAATTTTATAAGTCTACTTACTATCTTCTTTTGCTTTCTCTTGAGCTGTATCTCAGTATTTTTGACCTTATTGAAAAGAAAAGTCTAAGTTAATTATTAGAGAATAGAAATTTTTTGGCTCCTAATAAATTGTGTGATTATTCTAAGGAGTTTTTAATCTTATATTATCTATGTAAGAGATTTATAGAATAGAGATTACCTAATTATTGATACGAATCCCGCCAACTTGTGATGAAATCCGAAACAAAAATGATGCCTAGAACCGTTCTACGATCAGATTCGGATGGGAAACCGTGACCCAACACCTATAAAGAGATGTGAACCTTGGTATAAAGGAAGACGTCACAGTCAAGGATGAAGAACTCGATTGATAACTCAAGAGATGAACGCCACAGAGAAATCTAATAAGTTGAAAATAGTTTTAAAGGACCAAAGAGAAATTGCTCTCAATTTTTAATGAATAAAGATCTGATCTCTTTCATTATACTAATGGCTATTTAAATACATAAGGAACACGAAATTAGTAGCTTGAAAACCCCTAAGAAGCTGCCCAAAATAAGAAAAGGAAACTAAAATATCCTAATTAGAATTCTGAATATTGATTTCCTACAATTTCCTTAAAACACACACCTATTTCTCAATAGAAAAGGAAAGTATCTTAATTGGCATCAAGCCTTACAACTCAGTAATAGAACTTATAATAAATAAATAAGAAAGTTAATTTTAGTTAATTATAGCCAACCATTCTCTTTGATGAGTTAAAATCGGGTAAGTCACCCAAATCAGGAAACTAGACTTATAATTCACGCATCCTTGAGCTAGCCTTTGGAGAGCCTTTTCTAGATTATTCCAAAGCTTGAATCATGGAAATCCAACCTTGTGGAACATGTAGAACATCATCTTTGGGCCTCCAGGAATTCATCTCAGTCTAAATGCTTTGAATAAGCCCATTTAGAGATTCCTTGAACTTTTTAGCTCTAGCTCTTGTAATCGGTCCAATTGGAACTTGAATTGCCTCCTTTGTAACCGTACCTTAATTTGCATCATTCTTCTTCTCTTGAAAAGGATTTGTCCTCAAATCATCACTTTGCTTATATCGGATGATGTATGGAAACATCTCAATGAATTCCACCCATCGTGCATGCTTCTTATTCAACTTGTGTTGACCTTTATGGTGCTTCAAGGACTCATGATCAGCGTGAATCACAAACTCTTTAGGCCAAAGGTAATGTTGCCATGTTTCTACAGTTCGAACCAATGCATACATTTCTTTATCATAAGTAGGGTAGTTTAAAGCAGCCCCACTTAGTTTCTCGCTAAAATAAGCAATTGGTCGTCATTCTTGCATAAGAACTGCACCAATACCTAAACTTGAAGCATCGAATTCATTCTCAAAACTTTTCGCAAAGTTAGTTAAAGCAAGTAAAGGTGCATGAGTTAATTTCTCCTTGAGTAATTGAAACGCCTTCTCCTGCTTATCTCTCCACTTGAAACCAACATTTTTCTTGATTACTTCGATAAGTGGTCCGGCCAATGTGCTAAAGTCTTTCACAAACCGCCAATAGAAACTAACAAGTCTATAAAAACTTCTCACATTTCCTACGGTCGTGAGACTCGGCCACTCTTGAATTGCACATACCTTCTCCTTATCAACCTGTATACCCTGTGCACTCACAGCAAATCCTAGAAACATAAGTTTATCGGTGCAAAAGGTACACTTTTTCAGATTAGCAAATAACTTTTCTTTTCTAAGCACATCTAAAATAGATTTCAAATGTCCTATATATTCATCCAAGTTTTTGCTATAAATCAGAATATCATCAAAATAAACAACTACAAATTTTTCAATAAAAGTATGCAAAACATGGTTCATTAATTTCATGAAAGCGCTAGGAGCATTAGTTAATCCAAAAGGCATAACTAACAATTCATATAAACTATATTTTGTTTAAAATGCAGTTTTCCATTCATCTCCCTCTTTCATTCTAATTTGAAGATATCCAATTTTCAAATCAATTTTAGAAAACAAACAAGACCCATGCAATTCATCTAGCATATCATCTAAACGAGGAATATGATGATGATACTTTACCGTTATATTGTTAATTGCTCGGCAATCAACACACATTCTCCATGATCCATCCTTCTTAGGAACCAAAATTACTGGAACTGCACATGGACTCATACTTTCTCTAACGTACCCTTTTCCTATCAACTCACTAACCTGCCTTTTAAGTTCCTTTGTCTCCACGGGTTACTCCTATAGGCTGGTCGGTTTGGAATGGCAGCGCCGGGTACAAAATCAATCTGATGTTTTATTCCCCTAATTGGAGGCAAACAACGTGGTACCTCGTCGGGAAAGACATTCTCAAATTCCTGCAACAGAGAAACGACAGAACTAGACAAAGCAGGGTCAAGATCATTAGTGTTTAAAAACGCCTCCTTGTACAAGAGTACAATCATTGGCTGGTTTGAAAAAACCCCCCCCTAAATTCCTTGGCCTTTGCAAAAAAAATGGTTTGGTTTTCTCTCTATTTTTCTCTCAATGACCGAATCTATATTTGCCTTTTCTCTCTTTTTTTCTTCGGCCTCTCTCTCTTTTTCACTCTTTCTTTTTTGTTCAATCTCTTTTTGTAACCTCACATGGTCTTCATGAACTTGATTTAGTATCAAAGGTACAAGAGTGATTGGTTGCTGATTAAATACAAATGAGTACTTATTGGTGAAGCCATCATGTTTAACACGCCTATCAAATTGCCATGGTCGACCTAGTAACAAGTGTCCAGCTTGCATCGGAACCATATCGCACAAGACTTCATCTTTATACTTCCCGATACGAAAAGAAACTAACACTTATTTATTCACCTTTACTTCACTACTATCATTTAATCACTACAGCCAGGGATGCTTCATGGTTGGAAACCTTTATTTCTCCACTATATTATTGCTAGTAATATTAGTACAACTACCACCATCAATAATCACACTACATACGTTGTTTTGAACGTGGCAGCTAGTATGAGAAAACATTTGATCATTTGATGAATTAGTTATAATGAACATAACCTAGGTTAGATTTCGTGTTTGTAAAATTATAATCTAGACTAATCTAAGATCCTTCTTAACTTAATGTTTTTGTTAATTAATCTAGTGTTTGCTCAGGTTATTGATGAGGAGGTTATTCACCTACAAATCAACTTCCTTTTAAGCTCAAATACTTGTGTGTTTTGAAGATTTTTGTTGGTTAAATGTGTTTTTGCATGTTTTTGTAGTTTTAATGAATAAATGAGAATCAAGCTAAATTTGTGCCCAAAAAAAAAAAAGGTGTTTTAAACCATTTAGATTCAGGTCGGAATCGCTCGAGACGAGCCGGAGCAAAAACTGCATGAAATGGAGCAAAAATGGCATAAAGCTGAGCAAAAACAACGAAATAGAGTATCTGGGCTGATAAACTAAACTAAAGATGTATCTCTTTTAATATATCCTCATACATTCAACTATTGCAATTGCATCCCTCTAGTCCATCAAGTTTTGTTATTGCTGTTCTTTGAATGAAAGTAATACAACTTCGTAAATGGTGTATTATTTTAAATTAAAATGCTACTTTGAGACTAAACTTTACAAAGCCACCCAACCTATTTGTATACTTGCAAGATTTTGTTTCGTGTTTGGAAAGTTTGATTTGAAATACCTTTAGACCAAAGTAGTTTATTTCTATAGATGTATATACATAAACCAAGTTTTTATACAATTTAACTATGTTTTCTTGAATTATAATTGGAGTTTCTTTCTATTGATTTGAGGACTAAAATGAAAAACTCAAGTACTTGATTTCTTCCGAATTTTGTTAAATTCTTTCTTTATATTAAATCACACTCAAAATTACCAAAAAGTCACGGCCTTGGATTTTGGGTCGTGACACGGGCAACAACCGGGGCGCCAGAAAGGCAACCGGGGTGCCCTTGCGCCTATGAGCAACAGGTAGGGCACCTCCTTTGCTATCCGGTGGCACCCCTGCACCACTTCAAAGCCACAGTCGCGCCTCTGATGAGTCGTCAACCCGTTTTGAGCTACTCTTAATGACCTTGGATAATTCGGATCGCTCCTTTCTCATGATCCAATTATAGAGCTTATAGATCCTTAAGTAAGTATGAATTTGACCTAGAATGAAGCTTGAAAAAGGGGGATGGAGGCACAATTTCATGTTTGGAGAATTGAAGGGAAAAACACTGTGATATCCTGAATTTCTAAGCGACACCCAATTTCTCACATAATTAAAAAGTCAATAATAACATGATTGCATTATTTTTTTATGCATTAGTGCATTTATGAGCGTATAATTTTCTTAATTACTGTGTGAGTCTAATTATTATGATTATTAACCCTTATCATGTTTTAAGATAAATTGCAGTGAAATACTCTGGAAATGCTCTTTGGTACAAATTTGACGTATACTAAGTCGTTTATGACACTGCTTTGCATTTTGTTGTTGTCAAATTAAACTCTTATTTTACTTGATCTGAATATGGCTAAAATTATGATCTGATTCATATATATATAT
>JXTC01000047.1:2920-29912 GCA_002914845.1 Trema orientale
TGAACCACTATAAAATTCGTGTCTCTTTATTTATTTTACCTTATCAACCCTTTTCATACACAAGCCACATCTCACAATTTCCTAAATTCATTGTTGACAAAACCTCCGTCAACACATGGAAAGTACTAAGAGTATAAAATCAAAGTCTCAAGCACATACACAGAAGAGAATAATAGTAACAGCACCTATCCGATGGGCTCTCAGATATTAATTCTAGAACAGTATCATTCTCAACCAGTCCTAAAATATCTCCTGCTCATGCCAAAAATAGACAGCTCAGAGCTCACATAAGAAGTAAACTGAGTCACAGAAGACGCCTTTTCTTATTTTTCCTTTCAATTGAAAATGTACAACAAGTTAATGGGATCCATTAAAACCAGATTATTCTGAAAAGGAACATGTATGCTAGAATTATGAAATTGAAGAAGGATTTTAAACACTATAATAACCAAGTGTGGCAGGAGTATGCAATTGATGCTATGAATGACCTTGAAAAAATTGCACAGAACAACCAGGTCTTTTTACTAGCATTTACTGTATTGATCACATATATTTATAAAATTGACATTTGGAAGTTTCCATGAACACTCGAAACTGAAAAATACAACTCTATTCATTCTTCCAAGCGTACAATACGAGGGAGAAACCCAGACCTTGTGATTGACAATCTCTCATTTGCTGAGAGCAAGTCCGATTCAGTAGCGAAGGATCAAATACAGACTGGCTAGACCATAGCTTCTCAGCCGAGAGCGAAGTTTGGAACATAAAAACTGCATTTCCCATGGCATTGCCAAAGAGCCAATTGTGGACATCCCAAAAGACTTCGACCGGGAGCCCATCAACCAGAATGGTGTTGTTACCCCTGAACTTCCATTTGAGCCTCTTCACCTGCATAACCGGCTTACTATCAATGCGAATCACAAGGCTTGGATCATTGAGCCCAATAGTGTCACACTCAATAGCAACATCATGTGTCTGACCCTTATCAGAAAATTGAGCCTTGGCAACATAAAACTTCTTGCCAAATATGTGCTCTCTCTTGGAAATAAGAATGGCATTAGAACGCCCCGGTTCAGAGTCAATCTTCCTATACGCCTCTCTTTTCAAGTCCCCAAGAAGTAGAATCATTTCTCCATTAAACATGACAGCCAAGTAAAACCCCTCCAATGGTTCCGGGCCAGCACCAAATTTTGCATTAGTTAAGTCCCAGTACATCTCAATTTTGCTTGAATCCACCTCCAAGTTTTTAGACCCTTTTCTCTTAGAGAACAGCCAAGGCTTTATATCAACCTTACAGATACATTGTTTGGCTGAATCGTCAATCCCAATGCTAAGGCCTTGACCCATCAGATTCTTGGTCCATGTAACAGTAATCAAGCATAAACGACCCCTTAATTTACACTGATAGACACATGTAACCAAATTTTGAACATTTTTACTGGTACTCGAGGATGAAGAATCAGCAACTTGAATACCATTTTCCCCAAAACAAGAAGGAAAATCCCTCATGATATTAAGAAAAAATAACACCCTTTTCCGAACCCACCTTAGTTTTTTGGAGAATTTTCAGGTTTCTTTGCTAGAAAAACGAAATGCGGGCATTGTAAACTGATAGAGATACAGATAAAAGGGACTTGTACCTCATATATGTAAAAGGTAACTCAAACCCATCAAGCAAATTCTTCAACTCCAGCTTCTGAATGCTTGGATTTGCTCCTCTTCTCTTCTTCTTTAAGACCCAGAAACCAAGATTTGCTTCACTGCTAACATCTGTGTCTGAGTAATGACATTAGAATTTAGAATTATACCAAAAAAAGAATACAAAGTTAATACCATTGGGATAGAGAAGCCAAGATAGATAGAAGAAAGCTTTATTGACATGGAGAAGAGAGGAAAGGACTAAATATGAAAGAAACGGGCAAAATCACAATTGGGTATTTGCTGGAAAAGGCTGGCGTATTATACTACGTTATACAACAACAAAGAAAAAAGGCTTTACATGGGTCACACTTTTTTTTTTCCTCCTTTTTCTTCTAGTCCATAATTAAAAGAATCATAATGGGCCTCACTCTTTAACTGACATAACACATGCATTGAAGCTGAAGATTTCATGGTAAAAAAAAGCTCCCAACTTTTGATTGCTCCCTCAACAGGAAATTTTTTTTACCTCCTCACACAACTTTCTATTGAGACAAACATAAATCAACAAAAGCAAAAGAAACAAAATTTACAAAGCAGGGTAAGTATATCTTTCACTTTCAGAATCAAATCTTACTGTTGGTCCTGAAAATCCTTGTCTCTGCACTCTCTATCTTCGCATGTTCAACAAGATAAAATGCTTTCTTTGTTTTTTTTTTTCCCCCTTTATAAAGTCTAATTTACCGATATGAAATCTGAGTAAACTAATTGTATCACTCAATTTCTTACTATATAGCCACCAAAAGGAGGAAAAGAAAGGTTCAAAAGTGGAGTCTACTACGCATGGACATAAATGTGAAAAGAAGTAGTCATGCTGCACACTTTTTGGCCTCGGTTTTCTTTGACTAAGACCCACTTGTTTGAGGAAACAAAGACCTCCTTAACTACTGTTGTGAAATAAAAATTTAAACTCCTTACTAACAAATCATGGTCATGTCATCTATCAGAGTGTGCTCGAGTTCACTTCAATAGACGTCCAAATCGGTAGAGGTGTAAGCAAAATGCTTAGGAGAGTAGCATTGCTCTTAGGAATATTGCATTTGGGGTTAGTGATTTGTCTTTTTACGGCTCACGGACTTGTAAGTTCTTTTTTTTTTTTTTTTGGTGGTTTATTTATCATCGATTGGCTAAAAAAAAAGTATAAGTCTATATAAGGAACCATAAGGACAAAATTTAATGGATTAATCTTGTCGTTTTATTTTAGTGCTGTCATTATAAGCAACAATGATTTACTATGATAAGCTCTTGCATATCCTGAATTGTCATGTCTTTCGGGTGGACCAAGACTTGGACCACATATGGCAACTGGGGTATAGATTATTGGACAGAGTAAAATACACATGTCTCAGATTTGTGACTTGAATAGGCTCCCATTTGACCATCCTAATCTGAAATTAATTATTCATTATTGAACATCATCTTTCCTTAGCGATTAGGAAACTGGTACCCCACTTTGCAACAACTTAATTGAATGTACATTATGTTATCACTCATAAAAAATTTTCTATGATTGACNTTATTAAGTATGCTTTCATGTTAACAACTTCCTTCTTTTATTTTATTTTTATTTTTGGTGGGGGGAGGGGACTCTGATTTTCAGACAGTAGGACATGTTCATTAAAATTTCATGGACACAATAAATTTTAGAGTATGACCTTCAAAGCCACACCTAGTGAAGATCTGGTATTTTGGAGAATTTATTAGCAGGTGAAGGTTGGGGATGGCCGTTCGGAGTTGGATTGCAAATGGGTCATATTCCACAAGTTAGGATTAAATAGATAAAGACATAAAGTTCTTTAAAAAAAAAAAATAAATAAATAACAAAAAAAAAATGCCTTGACAATTGCGGAAGAGGGTCATGTAACAAATTATAAATTATCTGATCTCATTATTAAGCATGTAAAGTTTAGTGACAAAAGTCAGAAGGCATTGAAATTTACCCCCTTGTTTAACAGAAAGCTAATTGTATATGACAATTATAATTGATTAGAAGTCATCGTCCACGGCCCACCACCTTACCAGTAATTGTTGTAAGTGTCACAGTGATGAAGTGGGATAATATGAAAATTAGCCTCATTGATGAAAGCTGAACATGAAGTAATAATACTATAATTAGGTATGGTTTGGCCCTACTGACAGCCTTCACAAAGGACGCATCAATATCCCTTGAAGAGCCTAAATTCATTGATTTCACTACATTCCTAGAGAGAAGTCATCATAGCCATCAATAAATTCATATCATATATCACATGCCTTGTAATTTAGACAAATATCTTTGAGTTGAGATTAACCAACTTATATTCCGTGTGTAGTGTAGCTTCAATAATCTAACCCCAAGTGGAATGTCCCATCTTCACAAGGTTTTGTTTCTCTAAGCACAATTATGGTTTGTGTTCTCTTCTCCTATCTACCAACTTATTTTAAGACAAGGTGAAATCATTGTCCACCTCCCTAAAAGCCTCAAAAAAAGCCATGATAGAGATAAAAGTGCAAAGGAAATCCGAAAGTTGAGGAATTTTACTAAGCCTTCAAATTGAAGGGAGTATCTCTCTTTTTCTCACTATCATACAAGTAAAATCTCAAAAGAAAAGATCATGCGTGTCATGAAATGAGGTATATGTAATGGAAGACAAGTAACTTTATCTCTGTTGGTTTGCCCCCCACTTAGATTAGACTTATATTGTAGATATAACTATTATAGCCCCTCATTTTATGATATACGAAGAAGTTAGTTTTTGGTGGTTGAAAGGTGAATTTGAAGCCCCCCGTTCCCATATTTAGACCCTTTCTCTCGACCGGTTTTGGAAATTTATATCTCCCTCCCATGTGCTGATAGCTCCAACTCATCACACAGTATGCTCGCATTAGCATCCACAACACGGCATCTAAAATCTTATTCATTTATTTTCCATCGATCCACTTTTGCGGAAGTAACATCCAATAATGGTGTTGCTTATTTGTTGATTTAGCGTATTATTAGGTGGAGGAAAATGTACACTTCTTTACTTTCTGAGTGTCATTGTTTGATATGTGAATTCTACTATTTAGTTTTAAATTTTTAACAATATAATAAATCATTGTAGAATACTCGGAAGCAATAAGACTAAAAAAGGTAAAAGAGAGTATATTTAGCATTTTGTAATAAGTAGGGTTGCGTAATTCTCTACTAACTATGAGAAATTAAGAAACTCGGGCATGAAAGCTGATTTTGGGTCAAACTTTCCTAAGAAAAGGACATGGATAGGACTAATTTGGGCCATTTTGACTTTTTTGTGACCAAGTTTATTAATAAGTTTTTTTAGGACCAAAAATTGGGGCACATATGAAGCAAATGACCAAATACCCTCTCAAAATCCTCAGCCAACTCCAGTGATATGACCTCACATTTCCCTAAAAAAATCGTATTTCTTCATCCTTTTCTCTCATTTCTCTCTCGAATTCTTTTTCTCTCTTTCTCCATTCTCTATTTTTTCTTAAAACTGAAACAAAAAACCCACAAAAAAAGGGAATTAAAAATCATCAAAAATCATCGTAGAACTGAAAAACAGCTCACCAAAGTTAGTTTTTAAGATCTTCAACCCATTGTTCTTGTCTCAACAAACTAAAAAAGTCCTAAAATGGCCAAAATCCGTTATGCCAAAATTTTGCATCGAGATCGAGAACTCTAGTGAAGAAGAAGAAGGCAGTAGAAAAGAAGAAGATCCCAATGAATCGGTCAATTAGAAAGGAAAGATGTCGATAGAAGATGATAGAAAGGTTCAAATTTTTTTTAGTGTTTATACAAAAATCCTTATTTTTTTGAGTTTGTCTTTGTCCATTTCTCTGTGTCATGGAATGAGATTTTTTTGGTGAAAATTTTGGTAGGTTTGTCTATGTCCGTGTCATTTTCTCATTTGTTGTCGAAAATTTTTTGGGTAAAACCCTTTATAGGATTTCTTGATTTGAGGTCAAGTTCTTCTTGATATGAGGTCAAGTTTTTCTTGACCCCAGGTCAAGTTCTTCTTGATTTTCCTTGGGTCAAGTCTCACTTGACCTTGGGTCAGATCTCACTTGACCCTCACTTATTTGATTTAACTTAATATTTTGCTATTTTCCAGCAGAAACTATGAGATGCTTGTGATGAAGTACGCCGAGTTCCTGATATCCGACAAGCTTGTTGCCAATGTTACTGCAGAGAGGATGAAATACTTTCGTCATAAGCTTACATGCGAGTTATATTATCATATATTGCAAAAGACGAGCCAAAACTAACCAAGAGGAGTGACCCAATTTCTAGGAAAAAGACAATGATTTATTTTGTGCATATGTTTTAGATAATTTTTTTCGTTATTTATATCTAGTTTTTACTTTTGTTTTGTTGTATTGGCATAACTATCATCTTGTCTATAATTATCTATTTAGCATATTTTTTCAATGAAATTTAGTTCATGTAGATCCTAGGTCAAAAACAACTTGACCCTATGTCAAATATTACTTGACCTCAGGTCAATTATTACTTGAACTATGGTCAAGAACAACTTTATGGGCTTTGAAGTAATAGTTTGTTAGAGTTACTTTAGGTTGGATTGTTTTTTTATTGCAGGTCAAATTGTTTTGCACTTCCCCTCAAGTTATTCTTAACTTCATGCCAAATTATTTTTGATTAACATATAAATTTAAGAACACATTACATATAATATGGTGATCAAGTTTCATATCAAACTACACTTAAATACTAATGTTATGACCCATACTAAAAATATTGCTGACTCCAAGTCAATCACTTGGTTACCTTAAGTCAATTACTTTTTGACCTCGGGTCAAGAACATCTTAGCCCTAAGTCAATCACTTCTTGACCTGAAGTCAAGAAAAACTGGACTCCAAACCAATAACTTTTTGATCCTAAATTAAGAACTAGGTCAAAAAAATTCATCACTTGTGGTCAAGAAATTCTTGACTCTGAATCAATAATTTCTTGACATTATATCAAGAACTTCTTGACCCTAAGTAATAACTTCCTGTTTCAAAGTCAAGAACATCCTGACCACATGTGAAAAATAGCTAAAATTTTAGTGCTAGCACTAATCTAGTTGTTGGGATTTCTTTCAGACTGAAATTTCAGAATTTATCCCAACTGAATCTGAATTAAATGAACTCTGCACAAAATGTCTTATTAGTGAGGAGCATTTTTCATGTCCACAAAATAACTCAAAAACCATATCCACATAATAATATCTTCCATGATACATAAATTAATACATTTATGGCATGTTTACTAAAGAGTAATGGGAATGGTATATGGGGTAATGATTCCCATACAAAGGTTTACTAAAATATGAGAAAGGGGGAAATATGTGGGGCCTACACAAATTTAGGATAAAAGAATAGGAATACTTCCCCCACCAACACCCTAAGGAGTCTGATTACCCGTAAACACTCCTTTCCTATTTTTTAATTATTAAAATTATAAAATACAATTTTACCCCAAAAAATCTATCTACTTTAAATCGTATATGTATTTAAAAGGACAATTTAGTAAATATAACACATTCCCATTACTTTTTCTAGGGTAAGTAAACAAATGAATAGTATTCTAATGACTACGATTCCCATTCCTATTAATTTTAAGTAAACAACCTACTACAAATAATGATTCCCATACCCTTCTATTTTATTCCCATTCATTTCCCCTTTTATTTATTCCGATTACGATTACAACAAAGTAAACGTGCCATTAATGAATGAAGGAGAAATGACTTCAAAATGATGAGATACATGTCAAAATATTTTGAATACAGGTCAAGATTAAATTGACCTCAAAGGTCAGTATCATATTGACCAAAAGTCAAGAGAATTTTGACCTAAGGTCAAGTTAATCTTGACTATATATCAAGATCAGTTTGACCTACGACATGACAAAGAGATCTATAAGATATTAAGAAGACGATGAATACACCAGAACACGAAATTTTTAGTTCATTATTGCCCAGATCAGTATTATGGTCCTCCTTCAAACATCATTCACTTATTATCAACTATAAAAAAACCATTCTTGAAAAAAAAACATATTTATTTACCTCCAAAGTCTTAAAAACTCCCCACTTATTAATGCTAATCTTCTTTCCAGTTGAGGTTTTTAATAAATAGTAAAAAAACTATTAAGAAAGAGAGAGGTGGAGAGGGAGAAAGGGAGTGGGAGAGAAACCATCAAGAAGAAGAAGAAAAAGAGAGAGAGAGAGAACGAGAATACCCAAGCTTTCATGTTCCTCATGAGATGTAGAAATTAATCAAGCAATAGAGGAAAAAGTAGTTTCATGTTCTTCATGAGATGGAAACCAAGCTCTGGTTTTACAGAGAACCGAGAAGAAGAAGTGAGAGTAAGAGAGAGAAAATGAAAATAGAAAGGAGGAGAGGGGAAAATGTGACAAAATGAAATGACATCAATTTAATGCTCTCACCTACTAAGTCCTCACTTTTGGCCAAGGGCCGATTAGGAAACCCGTTTTTTCCTCTCTCTAACTAATTCTAGATTTTGGTCCAAAAAAGTACGAACATAGTCCTAAAAAAGAAAAAATGACCCCATCAATTTAATCCTTTTCTCAACTTTCCTTTCTAAATTATGATTCAAGGCCTAGCCAATAATGCACCAGTCACCAGATTCACATTTCCACTGGGCTAGAAGCTGTTGAGCAAAAGGCCCACTCGACATCTAGTGGCTGAAGCCTGGAAACGCAATTTTCCCATATATTCGTTAGTTCTCTCTTTTTCCTGAAAAATCCCTCAACATCAGTTGGTCGTCAAATTTCTATTTGGTATTTTACCAACAAAAATTTTAGAACATTCAATACGATAATTCTTATAATTAGTTTAAGTAAACATACCAATAGTATTCTAATTAATTCTTTTTTCAATTCATGAAAATTAAGTTAACAAGCCTATGAAAATAACCATTTCATATCTTCTTTCATTCTCATTCATTTTACCGACAGTTAATTCCAATTACGACTACGGTCACTCTAATTACGATTGCGGTAATGGACCAATTATGACTACGGTCAAGTAATGTGCCATTACGCCTATAGTAAGTGAGACCAAGAAATAACAACCACGACATTGAACAATACAATGTTGTATTTTAGTTCTCTTTCTTCCCAGTGTCATGCGATATAATCTCAGGGACGTTAAAACAAACACAGTCACTGGGCCATTCTGCTATAGACAATATCAAGAATAAATAATTAACACAAATTTAGTACGTAATGTCTGTCTCGACCCTGTGGGGCAAAGGATAAAGATACTGACCAACGTTTTAAAAACACGAACACATGAAGTTAGATATCATCAAATCCACCACCAGTTGAGGTACTATGATGATCTGAAAAAACTTGGTTCCATTAACACAAGCTGTCAAAAGATTCTCTATCTCTTTACGTTGAGAGCCTAAGAAAGGAATACGGTTCAAAAGCTTAAAAATTCATGTGTCATTAAAGTTCAACAAGGTAACCATGTTTTCATGTATTAGTTGTGAGGACATTCTATGATAATGCTACTGACCAGAATGAGCAAGAAAGCATTTCTCAACAAAAATAAATAAAATAAAATAAAAAAGAAACTTTCAGCAACCAAAAAGTGAGATACACAGAGAAATGGTAAAAACCAGAAACACAAAACTTGAAGTTCCCACCATAAGCTTCGACACTGTTGTCAACCAAAAAAAACCGCTAATATTTTCCTATAATAGAGTAGTTGCACATTATTACTACTACTCTGTTTAAAACTATGTTGAACTGAAATAAAGAGATGGGGAAACAAACCTTCTTATGTGTCAGGACTGAAAATTCTAGAAAAGCACCAACAGCAACCCTTGACTAGTACAATTTTCTCCATTAACATATTTCTCCCCATCATGAAATTAGTAACTCTCAGACCTCTTGTAACAAGTGTATCATTCATTATTTTCTGGAATGGAGAATAAAGACTACAATAGTGAGACTTTCTGCTTTTAAATCCTCCCCCATTTTCAGATATCTTAAACACATACACCAAATAAAGGCCACAAAAAAATAGTAACCTTTCCAGTATAATAGCAAAATGAGACAAACAAATAAATAGCAACTCTGGAGTAGTGGCTTCTGGTAATATACTACTGGTAGACAGAGGATTTTGCAGCATGGTACCAGGCATACAAACATCATACTAATCAATAAACTAACATAATCTGAACAAACTTAACAAAAGAAAATCCTTCTCATTCTCCATCCCTCGCCTCACAATAAAAATGGAAAAGAAAAACCTTAATTACACGTATTGATATCAAATTCGACCTGGTTTTAAAAGCTCGCAACTGATTCTTTGGTTCAGCACTTACACTAGTCAAATCCCTCCTTGTAGAACTCTATCCCCAAATTGTTCATGACCAATTCATAGGTGAGACCTCTTACAAAAAAAATTCACAAGTGAGTCCGACATGCTTAGAAATAAAATAAACAGATTAGCATGGATTACCTATGGGACACTGTGAGGTGAGCTATAAAGAATTTTCATCAATTTCACAACCACTCTTATCAGGAGCATAGATCCACTGTCTTTTCAACACTCAAGAGTGGCAAATTCTGGCCTATGTAATTCTGATTCTCCTTTTAAAACGTACATACTATATGATGCAAATCAAAATTAAAACATGTTGACAATGGGAACCTACTGAGACACTTAACTTCAGGGGCAAAGAATCTCACTCGATATTTGCACATAGCATCCCAAGCATAGGAGTATCATAGGACTTTTCTTTTCTTTTCTTTAGAAAGGATCCCACCTGCCAAGGAAAATATGATTTTATATCTTTAGGCAGGGTCATGGCGATTGACTGTATTATCCTTTATAACCAACAAAAGACAACTAACAGAGGACAACAGGGTTTAACCAAAGTTGTGTATCCATAATTGAGGTTTCTTACCACACACATGTACTTACTAACACTTACTTATTTTCACCGAGAGTAGCCATGAAGAAAAAACTAGGCTTTGAAACAAGTTAAACAATGATTTCCCTTCTGCCTTTTTTGGGAGCCATGAGGTCTGAAGGAACAATATTGCATGTTATACGCTTTCACACAAGTTCATTACTGGCTATAAACTCAAACCTTAGTTCAGTTAAGCTCTGGTACACAAAACTAGTCATAATTGTATAACTGGTAAACTAAATCATTCAAGCAAACGAAATTTAACAAAATAACAAGGTTGTAAAGTTCAGTATCACCTAATAACATTCCAGAAAAAAAATAAGAGTGCAGGTGAAAATACCAGTTCGGAAAAAACAATAAACATGGATGGAGTCAAGCGTCAGCACCGTCGGAGGGCTTGACACCAAAAGGATCATGGGTAGGACCAACATCCTGCCCAATGTGGCGCTGGACTAACCGCTGCAAATCAGCCATAACCTTGTGTTCACGCTTTGCCTTCTCCTCATAATTGAACATAGCCAACGCTCGCTTGTCCTCAGCACTATAAACTTGATTTTCTTTTCTAATACGAATGGCATTCATCCTCTGGTGCCTGCTACCACTCATCACATACCCAAGATTCTCAAACTTCTGAATCTCCTCAGCGGAAAGACCCACTTCACCTCTACGAGGAATACGCTTCCCTTGCTGAACATACTGAGCAATGGCATCACCTTCACCAGGTCTAAGCGCACCACCATAGCTGATATGCCCTTCAGCTCTTGGCAATGGCGCCGGACCAACCATAGGTTCATTATCCAATGCAGGCTTCTTCTGGGCTTCAATCATTTCCTTAAATTTCAGGGCCTCCATATCTGTTTCTTCCTTCATCCCCTCCTCCTCCACCTTTGCTTTACCATTGGTATCAACCTCAGAATCTTCCAAGCTCTCCTCCAAATGCGAACTCCCATTCTCCGTCTCAGAAGCGCCTCTTTTCTTCTTACTCCGTTTCGAAAGCGAGGACCCAGATGACCTCTTTCCTTTCTTCTTCGACTTCACAATGTTATCTGAAGACCTACTCACTTCCGAATCAGATTCCTCACTTCCACTCCCTTCGCTCTCGTCGGAATCGCTACGCCTTCTCTTCCTCCGGCTTCTTCTTTTACTACTTCTCCTGCTACTCTTATGTCGCCTACTCCTTTTACTCCTCGACTTCTTTCTCCAGCTTCGATCTTCTTCCTCATCCGATTCACTCTCGCTCTCGCTCTCACTCCCTGATTCACTATCGCTATAAGATGATTTCCTACTCCTACGCTTCGAAACCAGGCTCTTCCTCCTCCTCCGCTTCCTCGACCGCGAATCGTGAGGTTCCGACTCCGACTTGGATTCAGACTCAGGTTCAGATTCAGACTTCGGTCTCTCTTTCTCACTCGAATCGCTCTTCTCCCCCGGATGCTTGTCCGAAATCTCCTCCGCCTTGTCCTCAAACTCCGAGCCCTCATTCTCGTCCCGTGGTGGACTCGGTGTTACATTCCATATACAATTCTTCAACATCTTCCTCAGCTTCTGCCTCTTAAGCCTCCGATACTCCCCATAGTCCAGCCCCCTCAGCTCCTCATCGGACTCCACAGACTCCGATCGCCTTCCGTTGCTCCGGTACGGCAAGTCCCTGCCTCGCCCAAACCTTTTAGGCAAAGAGTCCGAACCTCCATTAGACCTAGGGCTTCGTCTAGGGTTTGCGTAACCGGGGGACTCGGAGCGGTCTCGGCGTCGGCGGTGGTCATGGCGGTCATAGCTGTCGTAGCTAGGGCTCCGGCGGCGGCTACGACGCCGGTAGTCGCTGGAGCTGTCAGAGTTGGCGGCTGCATATCGGTCGTTCTCGATCCTGGAACGGAGACTCCGATCGGGAACCTCGATGGTGGAAGATGGTCTGGCCATTAGGGATTTTGCTCCTCCGATTCGACGAAGGTAGGTGAGATTGAAATTTCTACCGCAGTTTTTGTCCTGTAGAAATATTTAGAAATTCTATTTATAATCTTATTTATGTACTACTAGAGCAGCTGCTACCACCATATCAAAAATAAACATAAACATGAGTGTATTATAATTTACAACTTCAAAATCATTAACAGAGCAATATATAAAAAATAAAAAATAAAAAAAATATATATCTAATTATTCCATATCATTAAAAGATATTTTGCCAATGGACGAAAAAAAACTAACAATTTTCTGTACGTTTATCAAAACAAAATTTAAATTGGAAAAAAGAAACAAACAAACAAACCTGTAATTTTCGTTGATTTGGCCTTCTTTTTTTCCCGTGCCAATCCCAACCAACACCGAGCTTACCCTGCTTTCAACCTTTGAGTAAACCTCTAATCCTAAACTGAGACCAGAAACCATTCACATAACATAAAGGCTTCTTAATAAATAATAATCGGCAAAGTAAGAGATTAGAAACAAAAAGAGTCGGCAGCAGATAGAGAAAAATGAAGGAAAGTCGTGAAAATACCCTTTTCTTTTTTTTTTTTTCCTTTTTTTTTTTTCGTTCTGTAGAAAAATTAGAAATCATATTTAAAATTTTGTTTTCTTTATTGATTTATTTTCTCTGTCATTCGAGATCGAGAGTCCGAAAATCTGAAATTGGGGCTTTTCCTCTATGTGCCTTGGGCCCACGGGGAAGTCTATGACTATGAGGGTGAAATATGGGCCGTTTTAAAGATCTCCCTTGGATGGAATTGGAAGGCCCGTTAAACGAGACATTTATAAAACGACAATGATTCCTAAAGTATAAATTCATGTCGTTTTCTTCTCCGAAAAACAAAAACAAAAAACCATGTCGTTCGTTTCTAAACGACAATAATGTCTAATGAATAATTTTGTGCGCTGTTCACTTGTTTGTGTATGAAAACAGATAATGTCTTTAACTATAAACGTTACGGAGCCAAGACTTTCACCTATATGGTATGGCATAATGATATATCTCATGAAAAACTAAACATAAAAAATTATAGGTTTAGTTGTTTCTTTAGTTTTTTAATAATCATCAAAATGTGGAGTCTTAAATAGGACTTAACTATTGTTATAATATAAGTCCATAATACCTTTTAGCATTTCATGGAGTCAAAAATTAAAACTTAAAATTTTCGTTGGAAAAATTAAAAAAAAAAAATTATAACTTGAGTGGGTGCAAAATCAGAAGTTATAAATTAGACGCATCTTTGCAAATTATGAAACTTCAAGTAGGATATGGCCCCATTTGGCTCAGCCAGTGACTATAAACGACAAGACTGTTTTTTTTTTTTTAATAGAAAACGACAATTAGTTAATGAAATACAAAACGGCTAATGCTTAACGATGACATAAACAAGAGCAAAATTGTAGGCAACTACGTCATTTTAAAACATCGAAGTTTTGGTTAATTCTACTTTTAGTGAGTTTAAAATTTACCACTTTTAGTCCTTGAAAAATTACTCAAATCTCATTTTATTCAATGATTTTCAAAATATCAAAGATTTGGTATTTGAATTAGGGGTTTTTTTTTCGTCTTTTCCCCCTTGAGGTATAATGTTTGTCTCACTTTCTACCTGTAATATGAAACGTTTTAAAAATTCTCCCCAACATTATGTTATGTTTCAAGAATTCCTCCCGATATTATGTTATATTTTAAAAAGTCCTTTAACGTTATGTTATGTTTTAAGAATTTCTCTGACGTTATGTTATATTTTAAGAATTCTCCCAACAATAGAACAACAAATACATTTTAAGCTTGGTAGTTAAAACTTTAAGGCAAAAAAATATACCACTTCCCTTCAATATCGCTTTAGGTGTAAACTAATTTCTCTTTCCCTCTCCACCTATACTTTTAGCTTGTATTTTCATTTCTTCTCTTCGACATAGCCTCTAAGAAAAATTTATTTCAGGAAAAAAAAATTATAACAGCAATAGAAATTTCACCTTAAATCATTTAAAAGAAATAATTATAGTTATGTAAAGGGTATTCTTCTCACCTTCTAGCATAACATTAAATATCTAAATATTATCACTAACAAAAAAGCCCATTATTCAACATATTTGACACTTGTTCCATTTTTTTTAAATTTTTTTTTCCTCCTTTACTCAAAATTAGGAAAATAGTTATTTTTTAAAAAAATCTATTTTCTAAGTCTCATGTTAGGGACTTAGGGTTTCATTTTTTCTCAAGCTGAAATATAAGAAAGCTCATTTTTTTCAAGTAATATTTTCTTTCATTAATATAACAATCCACCAACTTTTGTTTATGATAGTAATATTCTTTGTATTTCAATTATAATTGTTTCTTTTAAATTATATAAAGTGAATTTTCTACTGCTGTTATGGTTTTTTTATTTCCAACAAAAAAAATTGGAGGCTATGTCGAAGAGAATAAATAAAAATACAAGCCAACAGTTTAGATGGAGAGGAAAAGAGAAATAAATTGGTGCCTAAAGCAATACTGGAGGGAAGGGGTATATTTTTTTGCCTTAAAGTTTTAACTACCGAGTTTAAAATGTATTTTTATTCTATTAGAGGGAGAATTCTTAAACATAATATAACGTAAGGGGGAATTCTTAAAACATAACATAACGTAAGGGGGAATTCTTAAAGCATAACATAAGTTAGGGGGAATCCTTAAAATATAACATAATATCGAGGAGAATTCTTAAAACATAACATAACGTTAGAGAGAATTTTTAAAACGTTTCATATTACAGGGGGCAAAGTGAGACAAATACTATACTTCATAGGGAAAAATGAAAAAAATCCAAAAACTAAATAAAAATTAATCAAAGAATTTAGCAACAAAATAATATATATTTTTTCTAAAATACGTCTATAGATTACAATTTTTAGAAAACATAATAAATTTGAAAATATATCCATATGGTAACTCGATAGAGCAAACTATTATCAAAAATAATTCTTTTAAAAGTTATCAATTGCACCTCTTTATATTCTAATATATTTCGTCACAGTTCCCTTTCAAATTTCAGTCCTTCCATTCATCAGAACATATCTATATACTAGTATAAGAATCACATGTGATATTTAATGTTTGAGAAAGTTATAGCAAAAGTTTATTTTTTGGTCAAAATTTACACTTATATACCCAATTTTTTTTGTCCTCACAGCGATAGTACCTTATGTCCAAATTTTGTAGTATGTTAAGTGCCAACTCAGAGGATATGTGTCGCTTTCTTAGGTATTATGCTATTTTAAAAATATAAAAAAATTATGAAAAATTAGGAAAATGAAAATAAATGAAATAAAATCAAAAAAAAAGAAGGAATGAGTTTAATAAAAAAAATCGAATAAAAAATAAAAACCTAAAAAATACTCCCTCAATCTCTCTCTCTATGTTGTCGAACTTCTCCAAAATCCACAATTAATGCTCATGGTCATTAGAATAAGATTCAACTATAATCAAATTAAAATAACCACAATAGGGAAATTAATATCATCCGAGCCAATCAATGAAGTGAGTGAAGACTCAAATATCTAACGATAGAGATCCAAGAGAAACTTTATTTTTTTGCAAAAAGAAAATCACCCATTTCATCAAAAATAAAAACAATAATGAATCAAACCATTCTTTCCAAGATCCATTAAAATTCACACCATAAAAACAAAAACCCAATTGAGCCAAATCTAGCAAAAGAAGACAAGATTCAAACAAGATTCAAACAAGATCCAGAAATTTAAACCCCATTATAATGCAAGAAATATGAGCCAAAACACAGAACCTTACCAAGACCGCAGCTATGCTAATGGCATAAAGAAGTTCTGGGTTTGTAGCAAGAGATCTAAATCTATATAATGGGAAAGTAAAGGATATAAAGAAAAAAAGTTTAGAGATAGAAAGAAGAGGAAAGAGACAGAGAGAGATTAGATTTCAAATTTTTGGTTTTACTAAATTTAGGTATAGAGCAAAAAATGGTGAGTTGCTGCATAATCCACCAATCTCTCCCCTCAGTGTTATAGAGATTTTTTTTTGTTTGCAGATATTAATAGTAGATTTTGGAGATGAATGATTCGATAGAGAGAGCAGAGAAGAAGAGGACATCTTTTACGTTTTCAATTTTTTTTTTAACTCATTTCTTCTTTTTTTTTTTAATTTTATTTAGGCCTTTTAATACAAAAGCCCTCTGAACTTGGAGCAATTTAGTAAAATTAATATTGACTCAATTTTTTAGAATAAAAACCCCTGAAGTCTCCTAATATTAGTTATGTTAAAAAAGAAAGCTAATTCCGTTAGTATTTTTATGGTTAAGTCCAAATTATTTTATTTATGGCTTTTAGGTCCTTATTTTTGTACTTTTATTTCACGTTAATTTATTTTAATATTTTATATCCCATAAAATCAGAACGACAAAATGCAATAGATTTTCTATAAATTGACAATATATTTATATACCTCTCTTCTACATATATGAATACTTAGACTAAAGTAAATCCATATTGAAACCATATAAAATTTTCCAATTTCTTACATCTATCTTAAATGAAAATGATAGCCCAACTTTTTTATTTATTAAATAATAATTTCTCTTTGTTTCGAATGTTATCCCTACTGAGATGAGCACATTTTGGACAAGTACTAATTAACGATAGTATTGAGCAAAAGACTAAAATGGATTAACGTGAAATAAAATATAAGAATGAGGACCTAAAACCTACAAATAAAAGAATGGAGACTTAACCGTAAAAAAAAAAAAAAAAAATGTCTTTCTTTTCTAACATAACTAATTTTAGGGGATATTAGAGGGTTTTACTATAAAAAATTAAGTTCAAGGTTAATTTTACTAATTTGTTTCGAGGTCAGAGGTTTTTTTGTATTAAAAAATCTTTTAAAAATGGCATAATACCTCAGAGAGTGACACATGTCCACTGAGTTGGTACTTTACGGAGAAAATAGACGATTGCTATAAAATTTGAATGGAATATACTATCGTCATTAGAAAAAATGATTAGGTATATAAGTGTACATTTTGACTAAAAAAAGGACTTTTGCCGTAATTTCCTCAAATACAAATTCTTCCCTTTCTCTCGCTCTCTTGAAGTGGCGCCAAAAACTCATTTCTCTCCCATGGTTAGTTCTCGATCTCCAAAACAGTTATGCTTTGTTCTCAGCTTTGAATCAAGAGTTAAGCGATTGTGTTTATCTACACTTGGTAGGTATTGCTTTTGTTACATTCCTCTCTTTCTTTGTCGATTTACTTTTTTTTTTTCTTTTTGTGATTGAGTCATTGAGCTTGGGATTTATAGATGCATAATTCTATGTGTCATTTACAATTTGGTAGAGTTCATTACGTTTGTCATTCTGAGGAAAACAACATGTCATTACCTGCTCTCCTTCTTCATTACTTCCTCTGTTTATTGGAGCTCAAATGATAGAGAGAAGATGATAAATTTCTACCTTGCTAAGAGCAATTTTGATCTTTTTTTTTCTTCAGTGTATAATCTTCTCTATTTCTTTCTTCTTTGTTCTAAAATATTTCGTTTCTTTATTTTTTTTATCTTTATCTCGTTTTTCTTTTTATTGCTTTTGTCCTTATTATTATTATTATTATTGTTGTTGTTGTTGTTGATGTTGTCGTCGTCATTTTTTGCGGTCTTTGGTTTATGACCAGGAGAGGTAATCCTAAACCTAATTTAAGATGAAGCCAAAGTTCATGGTTTTTTTTTTAAATAGTTGCCAAATGATATATATTAATCATCTTCTATGTTTTTGAGATTGTTATTTACATTTAATATTTCAAACTTGAGTGAGAAAAGTGGGTGGAGGTTTAGTGCCCTTAAAAAGTTTGATAGAATTCTTGAATGAGCTTTCATTATCTTAAAATGACTTTTTAATAGAAATTATTCACACTATATGCCTATAGGTTAAGCGCACACTATATATTGAGAGATTTTGTTTTTTAGGTTATGTTTTGTTTTGTTTTTCTTTTTTTCTTTTTTTCTTTTTTTTTTTTTTGTTTTCTGGTTCTTAAGAAGATTGTTGCCCCATAGTTTGCTTTAATTCTAGAAGATTATTTGTTATTTTGCTATAATATACCTAATCTACTAATAATGATTCTAAAGAATCTGGTATCATTTTTTACAAAAAAATAGATATATTCTAGATGTCATTTTAGTTTCTATTATACTGGAGAATGCAGTTTTGCATTTTAAGTAGAATTAACTGTTAGACAATGGGCTGGGGTTTGGGCGTGGAAGCTCAGGTGAATAACACTCATTTTCATAAATCATTTTGAAGCTAGAAATTAAGTGAGACCACATCTTGTTGATGAAAGAACATAGTGATTCTTGTTTTTCTTTATGAGGATATCGATTTCATGTATTCACGCGCTCAAAATAGTGCACAAATGAATGTGAAATTATTGCTCAAAAGTGCATCATTAAAATTAGAAAAAGAAAGGTAAAAGCTGATGTCCCATATTGGTGGGAGAAGCTTGTTCCTAGTGGTTTATATAGGGTCATGCTTTGAGATGGTGGTAAGTTTGACTACTATAGATGCTCTCTCAGGAACATACAGGGGTGCAAAATTTGGGGGTATGGGCTTGAATTTGCATGGACTAGTGTGTGCCTGCATCTGCGGACACGAATGACGGGCTGAAAATTAGACCCTTATAAGCCCAACCTTTTGTTACGACCCAGTTTATTTATTTATTTATTTTTAAATTATGTTTTTATGGTTAGTTACATGCACATCAATTCTGCTTTTAATTCTTAAAAATTCCAAGAATTTGAAGTTTCTAAAAACTACAAGCCTTTTAGATGGTTAGGCGATTTTTGGCTTCATAGCAGCTAATTTTGGCTTTATGAGCATTATGCCTATTTAGAGCGTGTAACCTCCTATTCTAGTGGCTATTAAAGGAAAGCTTCTCCATCTCATTCTATATACCAAAATCAGAGCATTCTTCTCATTCTCTCTACAATCCTCTCTATAGTTCTCCTAGTATTATTGAGTTCTTCATTTCTAGCTCTAGTTCTTCGAGTGTTAAGAAGTTTGTAGCTAGAATTTTAAGTGAGTGTGATAGAGTTCATAGCTATCCAGTTCACCTGAGCATAAGTCAAGTACTTGCCTTGCTACTCCTAGTTGTTGTATCATGTGAGACTAATGTCGTAATAGTCCTCAAGCACTCTAGTGGAGAAGGCAAATCGACTTTAAGGAAACTGTGTGACACACAAGCTTCAACCTTATAAACATTTGCTATATTTGTATAACCTTATATTGTTTATTGTTAATTATTTTTCCTACATTAGCTAATCTTGGAGATGTACCCTTGGTGATATAGGCTTTAGAGTATAAATGTTTGGGTTACTCGGTCCAACCATTATATATGAAGTACTACGGTATTCTCCTACCTATTGGTTGAGTTTTTTATTTTCTATTTATTTATTTTTACTTTTTTTTCAGTTCATTAATTCAATGTTTTATGAGATCTAGGCTTTTGATGCTTCTTGGGAATGTTTCGCATGCATCAAAATGGGTAACTAAATATATTCATTAATTCAACATTTTATGAGATTTGGGTTTTTGATACGCTTCTTGGAAATTTGAATGCATGCATCAAAATAGATAACTATATATATATATGCATTATACTCACGGACATGGTCGTGGCTATTAGGGAGAAAAAAGATCTGCTTGATGATTCAACCGAACAACTATATATCATTATTTGGTACATTAGCTTTTGAAAAATGGCAAATAAAGTAGCTTTGTGATTTGTTTCCTCTTTAGATTAGAGGTGACAAAATGAGTTGACTGGTCCACCTAAAGCGGGTTTGGAGAGGCGATCGGACTAGACCGACCTAGTCCGTCGCTCGCAAAAAAAAAATAGAGCTCAGTCCGGCTCGTTGGCCCGCCGAGACGGGCCGGCCCGTTCTTGACCCTTTTTTTTTACTTTTTTTTTTCAAATAGACTATTAGAGTTTTTTTTTAAAAAATTGAAACATGTTATGTTTTAATTAAACTTTTTAATTAAATATATATATTTAATTAAAATTTTTTAAAAAATAGAAAACATTTTCTATTCAAAAAATTTTTAAAATAATTAAATAAGATATATCGTATAAGTTGAATAGTTGATTAAAAAAAATTAAAAAATAAAAACATTAAGAAAATTATTTAGAATTATAATGAAAATATTTAAAAAAAAATAAAGAAACAAATAAATTTGACATTTTGAATTTGATTTTATTGATTCAATCTTTGACTACCTCATTAAAACCCAAAACCAAGAAAAACCCATTAAAATAAAACCTTAATAAGAAAAAAAGAATGTAGTCTTGATGATTACAATTCAAATTGTTACATAAAAAAAAAACTAGTATATCATCAATTATGACCTATCATTGTCCATGTACAAGTTATTGAAAATACTTGTGAAAATATTGAACATTAAAATTAAACATAATACTAAATATAAGACATAATTTTGAAAAATTCTATTATTCTGCTAAACATACTATAAAATAATTGAAATTAAAAAGATATGTGTGATAAATTGAATTTTAGATACTTGAGAAATTGAAATCGTACCTTGAATTGACACTTGAGAGTTGAACAATAAAAGATCTTTGGATTATAGAAGAATCAGAAATGGAGATTAGAGAATGGAAGTTTAAATTATAATTTAGTACTTAGATAATATAATTGGAGAGAAAAAGAGAAATTTGAGAAGATAATTAGAGATAATGGTAGAATAAGAGAGTATTGTATTGAATTGAAACTTGAAATTGTGAAATAAAGAGTGAGAGAATGGGGTATTTAATTATTTATAGGATAGAAAAAGAATTTTTTAAATTTATTTATTATTTTTTAATGATTTTTAAATTTATTTAAAAACATTAAAAAAAATTTGGGACATCAACGGCTCCCCAGGGCCTAAACAATGGCCCAATGATAATAGGGTTTCTATCACTTTTATATATAAAAAACTAAAAGAATTATAAAAATACGGTACTCAGACTTTTTTTAAAATTTCATACAGTTTTTATTAGAAAAATATCACGTTTTAAAAATATTTAGAAAAATATCATTTTTTAAAATAGTTACTGGTTATCAGTTTCTGGAAACTTGTTACTGGTTACTGGTTACTAGTTACCAGTTAAACTAGTTACTATTTTAAAAAATGGTATTTTTCTAAATAGTTTTTAAAAAATAGTATTTATCTAATAAAAACCGTACCGTACCTTAAAAAAACTTAAACCACCATATTTTTCAAATTTTTTTCTAAATTACCGTATAATATCTAATTTCCTCATATTACTATACAATGGCCCAATGATAATGTTACTATTTGTATAAGGGTCTAAAACTTGAGGCCTCAAATTTATAATTAAAAAAAAATGCGGGTTGGACTTGGCCGAACAGACCCGGCGAGCCGTGATACATAGGCTACAATTTTGGATCTCGGGCCAGCCTATTTTGCCAGCTTTACTTTGGATATATCTTATGGTTAGTGGTTCTTGAATCAAAAGCTTTATCTTTTGAGTAATTTGAATTGCTAGCTCGATCTACATTTTTTTTTATGATTTATTTTTTATTTTTATTTTTGGTATTTGAGTCAATAAGATTGAGATTGATAGATGCATAATTCCTTGGGTGATTTACAATCCTTATGTGATTACATTATGTTTTGAGGAAAAGAACATGTCATTACCACCTCTCCTTCTTCATTACTCCCCTCTTTTATGATTCGTACTTACTTGCAGTGGCGGAGCCACGTAGGGTGCAGGGGGAGCAATTTCTTTTTTGAAAAAAAAATTGTATGTAATATTTTTATAAAAAAATTATTTTACTTCCTCTTAATATATAAAATCTTATACTCTCTCCCCCTGAAAATTTGAGTTTTTCCCCATTAGTAAAGCCCATTTTATAATTATGAAATCCACTTCAATTGTTTCTGTTAAATATTAAGTAAAACCCATTACTCTTCTTTTAAAGTGTTTGGTACAGCTATAAACAAAATAAATAAAAATTGACTTGGCATAGTTTTATGTACGTAGTATGAAAGGTTTGTCATTGAACAAATGACTTAGTCTATTTATATGTATGTATTTGCACAATATTTATTAGTGAATTAGTCTTTTGGACTTTGTGAGAATATGAGGATTATGAATGTGGAATTATATGTAAAAAAATTTGGAAGTGTGTCTATATTTAAACTAAGTGTTATTAAAAAAAAAGGCTAGGGGGCTCCTGTTTGATGCCTTTAATTAAGCTACTAAGTACCAGCTTAATTTTACCTGTTACTATTGTAACTGCAGAGAGGGAATTATCTGTCATGAACATTGTAAATAATCGACTACGTAACCGAATGGGAGATCAATGGATAGATAACAATTTAGTTGTCTATTTTGAGAAAAAAATTTATGATAAAATTGACGATGAAGCTATTATACAGCTATTTCAGACTATGCGACATCACTAAGAGCAATTGTAATACATTTATGGATTTGTTTAAGAATAGTATAAATTTTCAATTTTATTTTTTTAAGGAGAAATTTCTAGTTTTTTTGTGCTATTTTACGGTCAGAAAATTTTTTCTTTGGCCCCTGGATTAAATTCCTAACTCCATCCCTGCTTACTTGGGTGGTGGGGATCAGGGACATACTAGAGATTGGAGCTAAAATGGCAGAGAAGATAATTAAAATCTATTATTCTAAGACCAATTTTACTCTCTTCCCCCTCCCCCTATGATGTATAATATCCGATCTTCTCTATTCCTTTCTTCCTTGTTCAAAAACATGACCTTGTGAAATCTTATATCAAATGGATTTACTATTTCCTCTAATTAATGGAAATTGTCTACATCTTTAACTTAAGTCTTGAGTTGTGATTACTGTACATGTTTAACTCTGACTTGTGTTCTCGACACTGTCACTTCCCCTGCAAATTTTCTTAAGACATTTTTAACACCTAAAATAAACAAGTGATCTGTTATATGTGGTACCGTCTAGGAGTGTGCATATTTGTCTCTATACGTTTTCAATTTAGGAAAGATGCAACTTAAGAGTTAAAACTTCCTTAAAGAAAAAAAAAAAATTGAGTGCGAATTTCGTGGAAAATATGGCTGACTGCCATAATTATCTTCATTATGTAATAGTTTCTTGGAAAGGCCTTTCTGTAGTTATTCCTGTTGTTCAAGAGTGTCGCTTGCAAGTGAGATGAAGATTAATGATATTCTTGGTGGGCCATCCACTTTTGAGATACTGCTAAGTTCTAGTACTATGGATTGCCATAAGAATAAATGCATATACTGTTGTTGTAGCTTGATTAATATGCAACAGAGTATCATGAAATCTGTAAAATTATTGAGAAAGACACTTGTATACAAGATCCAAACGTCCAACTCTAGCACCTTCAAGAGCTTGAGAGACTCCATTGATCTCCATTTGTCATGCATTTATGAAATGTAATAGATTATTGTTCGAGTATATGATCATATATTTCTTTTTGTTTTGTTCTCTTTTTTCTTCTACCAAATGTGGATCTAACCTTTTGTAACATCATTTACAAATAGTGAAATTTTGCTAGAAAGAACAAATAGAGGAATGGGTGAATGCTTGTGAGCTACGGTAGGAGTTTCTGCCTCCGAGTTTCTAGTTTGTGGTTTATGTTTTTAATGTAAATTGAAAGTTTAGTGTTCTTCATAAACTAAAACAGAATAAGTGATTATGACTACTGATAAAAAATGGACAAAGACCTTTTGGAATTGTGTTAAAAAGGATTTTTGGGGATGGCTTGCAGCATAGCTAGCTATCCGAAGATTTAATTCATGATTTCGCATTATGCACAGGACCATATGTGACATGTCAAAGTTATGTTAGAACAAAAACTAATTCAGGTTTTGGCATTCGAATGAAGGTTTAGAAGGTTAAGCACACTACAATTCTTGTCACATTATTAATGTTGACATTTTAATTTTAGAATACATTTAATATAGGAGAAACACTGAGCACGTGCCCAACTCAAACTAGTACACACACACACATGTATATATATAAGATATAATTGTATTTTCTCTTTTTTACTTTCCCTTATCTATTTATTTGGGTAGTTTTTATTCAGCTGTCCAGAAAAGATAGTTGTAAAATTGTAATAGGACTGTCTGATTTCTACTGCTCACCCAAGCCTTTATGCCCAAATTTGGTTGAAACCCTTTGCGTAGGACAAAAAAAGTACCTCATTGTTCTGAATAATATTCAGTAGATGAAAAACTTCTTTCAAACAATAATATTAAGTGCTCATTAGATGAGACGTTATTTTCCCATAAATCAAAATCCATACGTGCTAACGCCTTACATGCGCATATTATATGTATTGTTTCAATATATACATATATAGATATATATATATGTGTGTATTCAGATTCAGTATCTTATTCTAGAAGGGTAGGCAGTAGGGATCTCTCTTTTGCAATTTGCAACCTGTTTGCTCAGGCCAGTATTGTCACCAGTTACTTGTAATGTTGCCCAAGTTTGTTAACTAGTGTATTAATCGGATTCATTCCATCTTATATGGTCGTTAAAATGAGATTTATATGATGAAATTAATCCAGTATTTTCTAAGAAGCTTCATGGTTATTGTGTCAAAACTATAGTGGATTAGGCTTGTCGTTTATTTCAGTCACAACTTCGCCTAACTCTCAATATTAGAGATATAACATGAGTACAATTTCTTAATCACGCAAGGCCAACTTCAGCTTCTGCACAATCAGCCCTTTGAAAAGTACTGATCGTCTTTTATCTGTTTTTTCAGTACATGTCTTTCACAAACAACCTCAAATTTTAACTTTCTTTTCTCTTACACAAAAGCCCACCTAGACTTGTTTCTCTACCACTTGTACCAAACTTGATGCAGTAAAATTTAATAGGTTTGGTACCTTGATGTCTCTTCTAGTCATGTTATTCAGTCTAATGAGTATATAATATTGTTTTATCTTTTGTTAAAACTTGTTGATGCATCTAAGAATGGAACCTTCAAGAGGAAGACTTGTATTGTGTCCTCTTTTGTAGCCAAAGCTGGTCTTGCTTGTTGTACTACTGCCTTATCCAAATGGTAAGAAACTGCCAAGATTTATAGAAAACCTCCAAAAGGGTACTTGAAAAACCCCACAATTACGAGGGGAGTAGAATAAGAGTAGCATCTATACTCGGAAAGGAAAATAGTACTTATGAGTAGTAGCTTGAAGCACAAGTGATGTTTGTGATAATGTTATAAAGAGTTTCTTTTTTTTTTTTTTTTTTTTTTTGAGACTGACTGAGAAGGAAGGGGAAATTAGAAAGACAGTTTCTGTGGCAATTTTTTGGGTTTTGCTACTTTCATAAGGGAAAAAAAAGTGTGTGACAAAGACATAGTACCTACAGGGTCATTTATTTTCTTGCATGATTGCCTGATAGAGAATATTGTGTCAATTAAAAAAAAAAAAAAAAGGGAAGATGAAATAGTACTATACAAGTCACTCTTGTGCAAGCAAACCTCTCTCCCAAGGGGCTTAAAAACTCCCCTGATTTCCTTCCAACCTTCCACCTACCATGAATCAGAGCTGGTTCTCATAATGGGGTGGCTTCAGTCCCTCGTCTCCCCATTGAAGAAGCTATGGGATCGTCTACACTCGCACCACAGAAAACGTAATTTCCCATTTCATCTTTCTCTGATTCTCTCTGTGTTTCTCTCTTCTTCTTAGTATTTTCATTACACATTCAATAATTAGCATATTGCAATACGAATGCTTGAATCGACTGTCTAATTCTTGGTACTTAGTTCTTATGTATATATATGTACTTTTTCCTCTGAGATTCATCATTATCATCTGCAGTGATCTTCCCCAGCCTAATATGACAATGTATATTCATACAGTTTTGCCTCTTTTTATTTTCACCAACTATATACCTAATTTCATTTGTGTATTTGTTTCTATGATCCACTTTTCAGGTAGAGGGATATATATATTGTACAAAGATGTGAAATCCTGCCCATGTGAAGATGTGCAAGTTCTATGGTCAATACTGGTTGAATCAGGCACAGCTTCTTTGCATCAGAATGAGGGTGTGTCTCTTGCATTGTAACAGCTAAAACGACTGAAAATGGCAAAAGGGTTGATAATTTAATCTCCCATCATCCCATGTACATGGTTTTCACTACATTATACACATATGTATACATCATAAATAATAATCCTTTTTGCTTTTTCCTTTTCTGTTTGGTTTAAATTGTATTATACGGGTTTCTCAACTGAAGTTTTGGTGCTTGTTTAATTGTTACTAGAAGCTCATACTTGTGTTTTTCTTCTATTCTTACATCTTTTATAGCATCTATGCAATTAATTATCTTGGAATTGT
>JXTC01000047.1:30661-57300 GCA_002914845.1 Trema orientale
ATAACAAAATATTGTCATGAATTGAAAACATTTTTACCCAAAAAAAATAAAGATAAAAATACCAGAAGTCATGAATTGACGTTTTTACATTAATAAACATTTTTAATTAAAACTATAAATGACACATAAGTTTATATGTAATTTGATATTTGTTGGCACTAATTTTCTTCATAGAATAGAACCGCTATATTCTCTGGAATACCACATAAAAGTTATCAATGATATTATATTTGTTTTAAAATCTGATGGACGTGATATGGGATTACAAAGTTACAAAACACTTCAAGTTCAAGTAGACTAGATCTACTTGGTGAATTATGGCACGTGCTAAATATTGATGGGTATAAAATTACATTGTAAATGCAATTAATTTGCAAAAATGGCCTGTTATACAACTTTATAAATCTACGTAAAAATGGCACTTTTTAGAAAATAAAATAATCCTTCGAAAAAAAAAATGTAAAAACAATAGTATACTTGGAAAAGAGAATCTATTAGTAAGTAATAAACTAAAGCATCACTTACTTTCAGGGAAAAAAAAAAAAGAAAACAGAAAACTAAACTATCACTCATTGTAATACTAATATAAATCACACTTATATTACGCTATAAAAAATCTCATAATTTCGTATATTTTTAATTATTTTAGGATTGTTAAGAGGCATAATTGGTGCTTAGAGCATCTCTAATGCAATCTTTTTTATTAAAACAAAAAACAAAAAAAAAAAGAAAACTAAAGGGAAAATTATTACTTGAAGTAAAAGAGCTTCAATTTCGGTACAAATATAAGGATTACAATTTCAAACTCCTCAAATAAATGAGACGAAAAGTAGATCACAAATACAATAGCTGTAAGATTTGTGAGTTACCTCAATTTTCTAAGAAAAGAAGATAACAAGAGTTACCAGCAAATTTATTGTCTTCAACACCAGTTCCTAAACTGCGTTCTTAACGGGATAGACTATATAATTTAAACACCAATTGAGATTTACACATGTGGAAAATAAAAATAACTAATCTGCTTAACAGATCTAAATCAAATAAAATAATCTCATATTCAATATCTGGTAAACGAACTTGAAAATTCACATAAAAAATGGTACTACAAACTAGATATAGATCTGAACTTATTATAAAACTGAAAAAATCTCTCATTCCTGCGAGAGATCATGGAGACTGGAGAGAGACCAGGGAGGAGGAGGACGAGGAGAGAGAGGAGGGGAGGCGGGAGAAGAAAATGAGACGCTCCCTTTCTGACCTTTATGAGAGCAGCGATGAAACTTCTTTTTTGAGAGAGAAAAGCAGGTACAGAGAAAGAGCCTAATGCAATATATTTTATTGTCCTGGTCTTATAATATAGTATATAGCACAAAAATCATTCTCTAATATAATACTATTTGTTGTGCCAAATTTAATATATATTAAACTTGGTCTCAAATATAGCATAATATTTGTATAAAAATATTAAAATCCACCTTTTCAACTATACTCAATAAATATGCCCCTTTTAATATTCAACTAATTATAAAATTAATTATCTTATTATTCAATAATAAAAAGCTAAAATCAAAATTTTAAATAACATTATATGTTGGAGTAAAAACTTAAATTAGTTGTTAAATTTATCTTCCAATGTTTTTTTTTTTTTTGGAAAATTGACATAGATAGTAATAATTTGGACTAAAGTAACTTTCTTTAAAAATATTTTAAAAAATAATTTTTCTAGGAATGTCTGCAATATGATGGGTGTTACACTGTCTGTGACTATTAATTGGTCCTAAATAATTCATAATTTTATGATGATACTATGACATTCCGTCACACTACACTATGACACTTCCACAAAAAGTCATTTTAATTAGTAGAAAATACTCTTAGTCAGTTCCATTTTCCATATATATATATATATATTTGTGTGTATGGTGTGTTAAATTATAAAATAAAAATGATGTCCGTATATCGTTATTTATTTGTTTTTTGGGAATCTTTTAACTAATTGACCAAATTTTGGGCACATTTTAAGTAAATATCATCTATAAACAAAGTGTTAAAAAAATGATATACACTTTAATTCCTCTTATTTTTTATGCTATTTTTAAAGGTATTACAAGTGGTATTGGAGTCAGTATGAAACAGGCCAAGGAGTCCAGCCCAATCCAATGACCAAACCCTAAAACCCTTCTTGATCGTCCTTCACAACCAAGGCAGGTAGCAAAATAAGCATTATCCCAAGCAAGCGAGGAGGCGGAGAGAGAGAGAGAGAGAGCCATGGCGGATAGCAAGGCGGTGACAATCCGTACAAGGAAGTTCATGACGAATCGCCTCCTATCTAGGAAGCAATTTGTGAGTATTTTTCCGATTTCAAGTTTTTTTTTTTTTTTTTCTAATTTTTTTTTAAAATCATAAATCAAAAGCATTTACTTTGGTATGTTTGGTCAATGGGAGAATGTTGGAAAAGAAAAGAAACAGTCTCAAACGCTATATCAGTTGGTTCTGTTTACCGTAGATAGAATAGAATTTGCTATGAATTCAACTGGGTTCAGTTAAGTTACATATTTGAAAACTACAAGGTTTGCAATTTGGCTGTTACATTTCTCGTAACCCATTCCTCGTTTCGACGCAGGTCATCGATGTTCTGCACCCAGGAAGACCGAATGTTTCCAAGGTTTGGTGCTTTTGTCTTTGGTTGTTTTGCATATATGATCCTTTTGGCACCACATCACAAGACTCTTTCTAGTAGCTTTGATTCATGATTTGGATATATTGTTTTAAGTTTTAAGAATTAGTAGGTTATGATTGTAAGCGAAAGTTTTTGTTGTGTTGAGTATCTTGAAATGAATTATTATTTGTTTTTTCTATGTTTATCATCATCATTTTTTTTTTTAAAAAAAAACTTGTTTCAAATCTAGTTTCATATTTTTCCGCAACAGTTATAATGTATCTTTTATTTGTGTGTGTGTTTTGTGAATTTAATTAGATTTGATCTTTGTTTCCGCTGTTGAAACTCTTTTTACTTGTTTTTGCATCATAATGAAGGCGGAGTTGAAGGAGAAGCTTGCTAGGATGTATGAGGTGAAGGACCCAAATTCAATCTTTGTATTCAAGTTCCGCACACATTTTGGAGGGGGGAAATCGACCGGCTTTGGTTTGATTTATGATTCCGTGGAAAATGCAAAGAAGTATGAGCCAAAGTACAGGCTTATCAGGGTATGCTTATTTTATGTACTCAGTCTTCCTTTTTTTTTTTTATATTAATTTGTGCACTGGCTCTGTACATATGAGTTATGGAGATTTATGACATCTTTGTTTCAAGATATTGCAAATTCATCTTGTTCTTTTTAACTAAACCAAGAAACTGTATTGGTTAAATATTTCTCTGTAGATGCTAACAATTAAGATTCGTAGCTTTTCAAATTTTTATCTTCTAAAAATGATTTGTCATATTTTATGTAATCTCCTCAGGTATGTGTTTTACATTGTTGATCTGATTGGTTTCACAAGTTTCGTTTTAGTCAACTCTCAACTATAGATTTGTGTAAAACACGTTAACCCTTTTAGCTAGCTCAAGGTACCCATCAAAATGGGCGAGCTTTGATTAACAAGCTGTTAAAAGGATTTATTCTGCATTTATTCTGAAGTTCCTCTATCTATATCTCACTCACTTTTGGGAACCTTTGTAGAATGGACTTGATACCAAGGTTGAAAAGTCAAGGAAGCAAATGAAGGAAAGGAAGAACAGAGCCAAGAAAATCCGTGGAGTAAAGAAGGTATGCCGGTTTGGTGTCATTTTTGTGCTTTCATTGCTCTGTATGATTATATCCATGTTCCCTTTTCCAGTCATTGTTTCAAGTTTAGCAGCCGGTAACCGCCTCTTGAGATTTGCATATTGTGATTCTGCCTATATTTTTGTTTAGTTTTGGGGCCTTTGGGCCAGTTGCTTTAAACAATCTTGTCTTTACTTATTGGCTATCGTCTTCTCTTGTTTATTGCGCAGACCAAGGCCAGTGATGCTGCCAAAAAGAAGTGAGTTCTGCATATTTTGGGGTTCCATGGCCAATGCATTGCAGAAACTTTCTTATTATTGTCAACTTCTTGTTTTCCTTTTTTCCCCGTTTTCTATCTTATATTGTTTCTTTCATTTTACATTTTGTTCATGACACATGAAAAGTTTTGGGAAGTTGAACTTGAGAATTATTAGTTTCTGTTGATGTTAGTTACTTGGGACATGAAAAAAGTCTAATTATGATATTTGAGCTACAATGGGAGAGATTGATGCTCCGATTGTTCATGATCAGAACAAAATTTCCGAAAAATTTCATGATAGGAGTTTTCATGTGAATTAAAGTTTCACCTTTGTCCTTTTGTCCTTCACATTCTCATTAATACAGTAGGACATAAATTTTATTGTTGCCTAAAACTAAAGTATTTAAAAAGTCTCGTTACTTTTGCTCTCGTAACTTCAAAAGTTTTTGTTTGGTCCTTGAACTTTTAATTTATTCTCCGTTTGTCTTTGAAGACTCAAACCTTAAAGATCTATCAATTTAACGGCACGCTAATAATTTCTTACAGGTATTAGTATTGGTATTAGTTCTTAAATTTGAGAAAGGTCTTGGTCCTCGTAGATTTTTTTCTTTTTCAGTAATAGTATTTGATGGAAAATGTTATAAGATACTAATTTGTCGCACTTTCGAAAGTCTTAAGGGTTAAAATCATGAGCTCTAAATCAGTTTGGGGTCATTTTCACTAATCTTGAATCTGAAATTAATTTCCGTTACAACTAGTGTTTAGTTAATCAGTTTAAGTGATATTATGTCATGATTTGTTGTTTAGAGAGCAAATTTTGAAAGTAGAAATCCTTACTAAGCAGAAGAACTGTAAAAAAAAAAGATGGAAGGAAATGGACAGAATGTGAAGGATTTACCAAAATAAAAAATTTGATGAACAAAACAATGGTTGCTTTCAGGAAAAAAAAAATGGAAATATATATATAGATATACATGTATATCAAATGGTCCTAAGACGTTCTAGGTTGTGTGATTTAGCAATTAGGCCAGCTGGCCCATCTGGACATGCAATCACTGTGGAGCGAACAAAGGAAAAAAAGCGAAATTTCATTTTGCATGATGAGCAAGGACGTTTTTTAATTACACGTTCTCGTTTTTTATTTTGTTAGTAAGAAGAAGTTCTTAATCTTGACTCGTAGTCCAGTACAGTCCATTCATTCACAACCTCTCCACTACAGGCCAGCTTGCATGTATTATATAATTAAATGCATGAACAACTTTATTAATTAACAACTTTATTAATTAATTATGTTTATTAGGTATAGTTAGTGGTGAGCTAATAATCCCTTTGAGCAAAGCCTAAGAACTAGATTTCAACATTCCTCTCTCTCTCTCTCTCTCTCTTTAATTTTGGGATTTTAATAAATGTATACAAAATTCACGCACGCTAGTGCTAGCGCTTAGTAGCCGTTGTGAAAGGGTAATTTCATTACTATTTAATAAAATTAATTGAGCCACAAGGACGGATAACGGGGTAACGTATTCAAGTGATATTAATTAATTTTGGTGAATAATGATCTCGTCAAATCTTTTTTTTTTTTTTTTTTCCTAATTAACCCAAAAAGGAAGTTGGAGAAGAAGAGTATTTCACAAATATCATGATTTTTTTTTTGGTCGCAACATTTTAAAAGGAAAAATATTGGCTACTGACTATTGTAGAGGCAGATCAATTAAATTAATTAACAATATTTTGACAGTGATGACATGATAATATGATTGATCGTAACGGGCACAAGTGTGGCAGCGCGAGCGACCATTAAACTATTAGAGCATTGAGAGAATAATTGGAAATTATTTTTTCTTGTTGGGGTTTAATGGCATAAATGTTTCCTGAATTATCTATTATGTGATAATAGTCTTCAAAGTTTCAGTTTTAATAATTAAGCTCCTGAATTTTTCGATTTATAGTAATTTGGTTAACGGACTATCTAAATTGCAATATGTTATTAAATTCTTGATAAAAATACAAAAACATGTGATGACATCTGAAGTGTATTTGAAAGACATTTTATGAAATTCAAACATAAAAACAAATAATTATATACAAATTTTCTCAAAATTTGCAGCTTTGAGAATCCTAAAAAAATACAAATAGTATACATTTTCTTAATTTCTTAGCTCAAATTCCTTTTATTCAGTTTATTTTCCTTTCAATACATTTTCAGGTGTTATAACATGCTTCTCACGTGTGCTTTTCGTCAGAAATTTAACAGCATATTGTAATTTTGACAATCTAAAAATCAAATTGCTTTAAATCAGAAAATTCAATAGTCTAATTACTATAATTGAAATTTTGAGAACAAAATTGCCATAAATTGGATAATTAAGGACCATTTGTACCATAAATCCTTTTTTTTTTTTTGGGTAGAATAACTGAAAATTGTAAGGCATGTGCCATATAGAATGAATTCAATTCAAGAGATATATATATATATATATATACATAGTCAATCTTACTGGCTCGTTGATTGGACCAAAAAAGATAGTTTCGTTATTTCACTTGCACCGAATTTTTTTCCATTAATTACTACATTGATTCTTGATCAATTTGCAAGGACTTTCCTAATTTGTTATGGCAAATCTCAGGAAATAAGACTTTCCGATGATTCTCATAAACTCATTAGTTACAAGAATAAATCCATACCCAACATGGATATAGTTACCATGTTTTTCATTATACATTTTTCTTTTCTTATTCTGGGCTATGCAATATCTTACATAATGACTTAAAATGATCAACAATATCATGGGTTGTTGTTTAGTCGTCGTTATCTATGTGAGGAACCTCGGAGTTGATATTTAAATGTAGTCTAAAACATGTGCATATATTATAACACTAAAATCGATTATTCTATATATTATTATCAAAATCCAGTTTCGTTTCCAATAATAGTATTTCAAATTTTGGTCCTACGTTTATTGGGCTCGGTCGTGGTGACCGGGAGATGTGTAATGTGTTTGCCACTAGAAGCATAAGCATCTGGCTTTGGGTGCGAGTCAAGGCAAATGAGACAAACAAGAAAACAGTATATTTTCTCTTCAGAAATTACCCAAAAAAAAAAAAGAAAAAGAAAGAATAATATAATAATTATTGAAAAGAAATATTTATTTATTTCGAATCTCTCTTTTTTTAATTATTTATTTTTACATTTATGGAGGGAAATTGGAAATCGAAGGCTATATTAGAAAATGGCGAATTGACGATCCCGCCCATCCTAGTCCCCGTTGTGGCCGCCCCCCTACGCTGTTCCCCCTCTCTCTCTCTCTCTCTCTCTCTCTCTCTCTCTCTAAACCCAATAAAGATGTATAAATAAAATAAAAATGTGATTTAAACTTAAAACTTAAAAACTTAAAAGGCTCTCACAATTCTCAATTCTGTAACACCTTGACAAATTTCAGCGGCAAGACCCTTCTCTCTTTCTCTCTCTCTCTCTCTCTCTCTCTCAAACCCATTATGGGTCTTGGACTGGGGAAGCTTTTCGTGTAGGATCATGGGTTTTCGCCGAGTTTGCTGCATTGTGTGAGCTCCATTGACACTCCTCTTCTCTGATCTGGTTTGTCCCGTACAGTTTCTATATTCTGATATGATGTTTTGATTCTATGTCTGGGTTTCATGCTTCTTTTAGCTTTTCAAGCCACGGGGTCTTTCTAGTTTTATTTGTATTTTGGTATTTGAGTACAGTGAATGGAGTGGGCGAGGGGGTTAATTGGTTTTTGTCCGAGTTTAATTTGGCTTGGTGAGGTTGTTTTGAAGTGAAACTGGGGTTTTGCGATTAGGGTTTTGTGTGGTTTAGTGCGAGATGAAAGAGGGTTTGAGATCTGGGAAGCTGTATGCGAAGGTTGAGAATAGTAAGGTTTCTTTGAACCAAGTTGCTGTTGAGGGTAGAGTGCATGAAGAGAACCATGTGGGTTTTGAATCAGGGGGTGGGAAAGATATCAACTTGGTTCTGAGTGGTACTGAGCCTCAGAGAGAGTCATTGGGGTTGAAATTTGAGAAGAAGTGTGATGAGTTAAGCGGTGAAGTGTTGGAAGAAAGTGGTGGACTTGGTGGTGATGAGGATCGTTGTGAAAAGGTTGAAGAAGTAGCGGACAGCGGATGGAAGAGGAAGAGGTTGGATGGTAGGGCTGACATTTGCAATGGTGTTGTTTTGAGAAAGAAGGTTAAGGAAGAACAGTTGAGTGATGAAGTGCAGGTTGGTCGTAGGGTTCTGCGGTCGAGTTCTGTGTTGACTGATGAGGGTGATAAATTGAAGACTGAAGATGTTCTGGATCAGGAGAGTAGGGATGGTAATAAGTCTGAGAAGAAATGGGGTGAGGAGAAAGAGGTTAAGCGTGAGCAATTGGCTAGTGATGTTGGCAAGCAGTCAGAACGTAAGCGTGGTAGACCACCTTTGGTGAAAAGGGTAGAATGTGATGCCAGTGGATTGAAGAAGTTGAAAGGTAAGCGTGGTAGGCCACGCAAAGTGGAAAAGGAAGAGCATTATCAATTAGCATCGGATGGTGGGTTGAGAAAGAAGTTAAAGCGTAAGCGTGGAAGACCCCTGAAAGTGCAAGAGAGCAGTAAACCTTTGCAACTTAAGCTTGGAAGGCCCAGAAAATTGCAGGAGAGCCCTGGAGTTTCGAAACTTAAGGTCGGTAGACCACCGAAAATACAAGAGAGAAATGGGGATTTGAAACTTAAGCTTGGGAGACCACGTAAGGTGGAAAAGCAAGAGAATAAAGCCTCGGTATCTGATGGTAGATCGAAGAAGTTGAAAGGTAAGCGTGGGAGACCCCCGAAGGTGCAACTGAGCAATGAGGTTTTGAAGGGGGATGTTAATGAGGAGCGAGAAGTAGGTGCAGATGATAAAAGGCAGCCTGTAGATTCTATCTTGCAATGTAGCCAGCAGGAAAGAGTGAAGCCAAACCTGCCAGCTCACTTATCATGCCAGGAAATGATGCAGAATGAGGAAGAATTGGATGTGAAGGGTTTTTCATTGGCTAAGAAGAATAAAGCTGGGGCAGATTTGGAGACCAAGGAAACTGAAGCCTCATCAGGGAAGAGAACTAAGAAGGATAGCATTAGAGAAGGGAAAATTAAAAAGAAAGATAGAGAACTAGAACCTGCTAGAAGCGTGGTAAAGCAGTCTGTGAGAGAGAAAATTATAGAATTGCTTTTGAGTGCAGGCTGGACAATTGAACATAGGCCTAGGGCTGGCAGAGCTTATGCTGATGCTGTGTATGTTAGTCCTGATGGGAAAACTCACTGGTCGGTCACCCTGGCTTATAGGAAGCTTAAAAAGCATTATGAAGATGGTGATGGTGATTCTAAGTTTTATAAAGCTGGTTTCAAATTTATTCCGATATCCAATGAGGAATTCAGTATACTTAAAAGGGTAATTCTTAAGAAAAGAGAGGGTAAAAAGAAATTGAAGCCGATGGAGGGAAAGAGTGGCAATAAATTTGATGACAGAATTAGTGGAAAGACAAAGTACCAAAAGAAACTGGTTGGAAAGTCACAGAAAGGAAGGCCCAAAGGGAAATCTTTGCCTCATGATCGAAAAAATTCGGCTGGTAGGCAGCACAAGGGAATGCCAATTTTGGTTAGGGATCATAACAGGAAGAAAACACAAAATGTAAAACGACGAACTTTGTTGGTTCGTAACGCCGTGGAGGATGCTGATTCAGATTCTGATGGCTACATCCCATATGCTGGGAAAAGAACTGTGCTTTCCTGGATGGTTGACTTGGGAACTGTTTCACTCAATGGGAAGGTGCATTACATGAACCGAAGAAAGACACGTCCGTTGCTTGAGGGTAGAATTACAAGAGATGGCATTCTTTGTGACTGCTGTAGTGAAACCTTCACAATTTCGAAATTTGAAACTCATGCAGGAAGTAAACTCTGTGAGCCATTTAACAGCATATGTCTAGAGTCTGGAACTCCCCTTTTGCAATGCCTGTTAGACTCGTGGAATAAGCAACAGGAATCTGAACGTAAGGGCTTTCATTACGTAGACGTCAATGGTGAAGACCCAAATGATGATACATGTGGTATATGTGGAGATGGTGGAGACTTGTTTTGTTGTGATGGTTGTCCTTCAACGTTCCACCAGAGTTGTTTAGATATACAAGTACATACATCTGGTCCCTTTTCTATACTTTTTGATATGTATATGTTGCCTTAAATATTATTTCAATCGCATGCATAGTGAAGTTGCCATGTCTTTAGTCTCCCTGGCCACCTTTAATTAGTTAAAGGGTTTAGTTTTGAGTCTACTTAAGTACATCATGTAGATGTGTATGACCCTAATTATGACAGACTTTTTATTCATCAATTGCGAGAGTTTTTATTAATTAATTAATTTATTAACTCAAGAACAAGAATGGGTTACAAAATAGCAGGTGAAGGGTGGCATAATTTTATCTTTAATGCTATTATGATCACAACTGAGTTGACGCTAGAGCGTGTTTAGTTATTTTATGGTTTTGTTTCTTTGTTGCCAGCATACTAAGATATGTAAATTCTCTTCCGGCAACAAATATTATGTGAAGTTGAAATCATCTGTTTAATTGCTTTATATATATGATGTCATTTATACGAGAAACAGAACAAGCTGGCTAAATGTTGAATTCTTTTTGCGATGTATCAATGATGAAGTTGTATTAACATTTACCATTCTTTTTTTCCTCTTTCTTCCACAGAAGTTTCCTTCTGGTGATTGGCATTGTGTATATTGTACATGCAAATTTTGTGGGATGCCTGGTGGAAGGGATTGTCAAGAGAATGATAATGGTGATTTGGTTGCATCAGAGTTTATTACATGCCAGTTGTGTGAGGAAAAATGTAAAACTCTTTTCATATTTGATAATTTGATCGATATTGTTTTGCAGATAATTTACGTTGGCAATTTTTATTCTGTTGTAGTTCATCGACTCTGTAGTAGGTCAGAGGATGCTGGATATGATCATTCCAGATCTTTGTCCTTCTGTGGGAAGAAGTGTCAACAGGTATTTGGTAAACTATTATGTAGCTTGAGATTGCAAGATAGTGGATTAAGTGTAAACTTGCATTATCTTTTTGTACTATTGGCACTATCTTTTTAGTAGGGGTGTTTATGTGATGTAAGGGCATCTCAAGGGTAACTGTGGAGTGTTATAGTTGGTCAGGCATAGCTCTGTCTATAGACAAAATTTTGAAAGATATGTTCAGTGTTTTAAGTATTACATGGTGGAAAATACATTATAATTACGTTTTGGTTAAGTACTTTGACTTTAGTTTGCTTGTTTATGTTCCTTTTGCTGCCGAATGGACCATTAAAACAATAAATTATGTGTTCTATATTTGGGGTGCGTCCTTTTCAACTCTGTCAGCCTTTTATCTGATATGATCAATTATGTTGAGCACATAAATCAATTTTGTTTGCATTTTGAGTTCGTATACTTTCCAAAAAACCTTTTTCTATTTAATTATTCAAAGTAAACACACTGCTCCATTAGTTATTTTCTCTTGGTAATCTATTCTTCAAAAGTTTACTTTTAAATTTGTGTCATGTGCATACTGGGGAAATTTTCATTAATGAATTTGCCAAATTCTGGAATATGCGTATGTTATGCTTTGATTTGATTGTTATCCTAAGGAGGAAGTTTTCTTTTTCTCTCCCTTGAAGAAAATATATTTCCCATTTGAGTAATTTGTGTCATTTTAATTTGATTTTCATTCATTGCCATGATTTATTCCTGTTTTTCTTCTGCCAGCTATTTAAGAAACTGAAGACACTTCTTGGGGTTAAACATGATTTGGAAGAAGGATTTTCATGGACTCTTGTTCACCGGTCTGATGTTGGCCCAAGTACGGTATGTGATATATCTCAGGAATGCGATGTTTCACAGAAAATTGAAAGCAATTCCAAGCTAGCTGTTGCATTGTCTATAATGGACGAATGCTTTTTGCCTATGGTTGATCACAGAAGTGGGATAAATCTGATTCATAACATTGTCTATAATTTTGGGTAGGCACACTTTGCTCATAGCACATCTTGCTCTTTATTTTATTTTTTTGAAGAAAAGTGTTAAGAATAATTATTAGTTCTTGTCCTCTTAACAGGTCTAATTTTAACCGTCTGAATTACAGTGGTTTTTTCACTGCAATCCTAGAGAGAGGTGATGAGATTGTCTGTGCAGCTTCAATTCGGTACATGATGACATTTCCTTTCATGAATTTGTTATTTTCAGCAGTTAATTGTTGCTTAATTTTTGGTTAGCTCCTTGTTAAGAGAGAAATTCTAATATGGACTATAAATTCAGTCCTGAAGTACGAAAATGTTGATTTAGAAGTTCTGGTTGGTAGATTAGACTTTTACGGACAAATGGTTTTAATTTAATTGGTGTGTGTGTGTGAGATATAAATTGTACCAACGATTACATTACTTATTTTTACCTGGTCAAACAGGATTCATGGAGATCAATTAGCAGAAATGCCATTCATTGGAACCCGGTATATGTATAGGCGCCAAGGAATGTGCCGACGGCTTCTATGTGCAATTGAATCTGTATGTTCTTACAGTAAAATATCTCCTATACTTTGGTTATGTTTAATATATATTTGAAAATGCTGATATTTGCAGACTTAAGTTTCTATAATTTAGCTTTTGAGGATCCATTCTGCTGCTACATTATGAGACTTTCCGAAAGTGTATTCTACTTTCTTATATAAGATACTATTGGGTCTTACTTTAATTTTTAAAATATCATTTCTTGTTATTGATGCTATGAAATATCTATACCCTCGGCAAAGCAAGGTTGCCAAAGTTAAATTTGAACTATAATGGGTAAAATCTCGAGGGAAACTTGTTCCCTACTTTAAAATATCAAAAGTACAAATAAAAAGTTAATGCATAAATTAGAAAAAGGATCTTTTCCCATGGTTGTATGTGATGTCTATCTATTAGCTAAGGAGAGTATAAAATGCAGAAGACTTTTAGATTTTAGCTTTGTTAACCTGTCTGACATGTAATTGTGGATGCAGAAGACTTTTAGTTTTTACTTTTGTTAATTTATCTGACATATCTTGATTCTTTCAATTACATATGGTACTCAAGAAATCATTTCTTTCATTTTCTTTCTGTTTTTCCTTTTTGATGAGGAATAGTATGTGTACCTGGGGTTATTGCTGAGGAGATTCTTTTGTGCCCATTCAGAAGGCAGAAATCATATGAAATTGTTTCTGGCAAGTACCAGAGAAAGAATCTATACTCTTTTCGGCCCCAAACCTTTTCACAAAAGTTAATGAGAAATTATTAACCTAAATCGTTCTAATTTCGTGATGCAAATGTATGGATAATTTGGGTAGAATATTAAGAATATGGATTCAGACCATTCTGAGCTGAGTTCAATCTGATCAATACAAGATCATGTATTAAACTGAACCTACAAGAAAAGGACCTTAATGATGTACTTCAAATTCCGACCTAGTGCACCTTATATTTAAAAAAAGCAAACCTGTATATTACACGTCAGTAGCTGTGTTAAAAAGATATTCCAACCTAGATAATCAGAGTAAGATATTGAAAACTGAAAGATTAGAGGTGAACTTATTTTCAAAGCTAAATTTCCTCATGATCTGTAGACAAGGATATCTATTTCCAGCAGATTGTTTACTGATTAACATCAGAAAAATTATTTTGCTTTCGTTCTGAGTAGTAGAACTTACCCCTATTTTTGCAACTATAAATTTTTGTATAATGTGTTTATAATTGAGATTGTAATTTGCTTGGAGTGATATCTTCTTGTTGTTTCTACTTTCTAGCTGTTCGTGGATTTTCAGTAATTTTATTAGCATGGTGTCTTGTCATCATCTACTCATTTCACAGTTCCCTTTCTTTATTAGGTCCTCTGTTCTCTTGATGTTGAGAGGTTGGTGATACCTGCTATCTCCGAACTCACAGGAACATGGACCTCAGTATTTGGTTTCAGGCCCCTTGAAGTATCACACAAGCAGCAAATGAAAAAGATAAATATGTTGGTTTTCCCTGGCATACAGATGTTGCAGAAACCACTTTTGGAGACTGAGAATGCAGAAGAAAATTTGACAGTCGTGGAAGGTAAATATTTTATTTCATAAAAACTTTGTGAGCCTGGTAGGCATGTTTTATATTGACATGATCCACACTTATTGCAGGTCCAAGTTCCAGGGAACTTGAGCACCAGACCAAGGAGGAAGTGTTCTGTAAAACTGACGAAACGTGTACAAAGGGATGTGTTCCTAAGGTTTTCAGTGAAGCAAATACGGCTAATGGAGCAAATTTAAATGAATCTGCTCTTGAATCCAGTTTGCAGCTTCCTTATGGCTCCTTGAATAATACTGACAGAAAATGTTTGGTCGAGTTTTGCATGGCCCATGATAATTCAGAAGGTGAAAACAAAAGCATTGTAAGATCTTCAGGTTCAATATGTGGTTTATGGGAGCTGACTGCAGAGATCAGTGACTGTCAAAATGCCGTTTGTGGTTCAAGCACACCAGTTATTGATCAGAAAGGAGTGGAACTGGGCAGACAATCAAATCAGTGTGGTATTTCTGAAGAGGATAGTGAAATTTTGGTTCTACCTTGCACCAAGCCTGAAGCTACTAAAGCTTGGAGATGTGTTCTCTGTGCTTCCAAGGAGGATACTGAAAGTGCTGATTGTCAGGTAGAAGTGGAGGATCCAACTGTTACAGAAAATCTCAATTGTCATGAGGGCCACCGCCCTGCTGGAATCAATACTTCTGACCCTCCAGAAAAGACCCTTTTGCCCGAGTTAGAAGTTTCTGTTGAAAATATTGTTTGCCTTGACTCTAGGACTAGAATTGAGATAGCCAATGGTGATAGGGACTTTAAGTGTCATCATCATGAACATTGTCTTGAAGAAAAAATGATTGGAAGTCGGGAAATGCAAAATGATATTGCAGCTATTATGCGAAAATCTTTGAAACTAGATGAGAAATATTCGAGATCTCCTGTGTGTTCTGTTTCCCAAAATCTGGATACTAGCAAGGTCTCAGTTGATGCAGTTCAACCAATTTTAAACCAACAAGCCGAAGGTGATTCCAAGGATAGCAGAACACTTTTGCCTGTTGACCGTAGCTACAGTGATCTCCAAAGCAATGGGCTCAAAAGCCATGAGGTACTTGTATCTGCTCCCGTTGACTCTAATTGTGATCCTTCTTGCGCGTCCTACGTTGACAGTAATGGACTTTGCAAATCTAAGGAGGTTATATCCGGTTCTCTTGGGGTTATGGTGGATGCCATAAAGGATTGAAAAGAAGCTTTTCTCATGTGAAATTACCTACTGATAGGACTTGGGTAATTGCTGAACCCTCAAAGCATTCCGAGTTCAACTCTCGGTTCGATGACATTGCCGCCATAGTTGATTTCGATTTGGTTTTTCAACAGTGCAAAAGGCAGGTGTCTGTGAGAGTGGATAATAACAGACCAGTCCTTTTTTGGGGCAGGGCATGGCTGACTTATTAGAAAATCAACGAAGTTCTTTTTTTTTCTTTTTTTTTTTTACCCTTAATTTTCAGGTGGTGGTATGAGCATAAGCAGCCGGTCGTGGAGGAATTTTTGTTTGGAGGAATTTTTGTTTGTAGGTATTTAGGGTAAAGTACATAAATTGTTTTTGTTAATAGCTAAGCTTTAACAGCGTTTTAATGGTTTGTACTTTGTATCCTTGGTGACACGGTACGGAACTTGGTGGGAGTGTCAAATATCGGTTGTGTATTATTGGCCTCCTCAACATTGTAAATATAACTATTCATCAACTATGAAAATAGCCTTTCCATTCCAAGGAGCATGCTTAATCTCCTCGATTGTTTTATTTGTATGAGTCTAATGTATTAGGTATTTCATTTCATATTTGGGTGAATTGCATTCGAGTGAGTCTAGTTAAATTTCAAAATACATATTGCTTATTGTTATGGGTATATTGTCGTTTGTAATGCATTTTACTGGAAGTGCATCGTCTTTTCTCATCTTGGAAGTTGGAAGAGGTAAGACGTGTATGTCTTTGTTACAGGAATCGTATACCTTTCCTTTTTTTCCTTTTTTTTTGGCTGGAAGAGGTGTATACAATCAAGTACAGTTTAATTAGACAGGTTATTTCGAGCATGGATCGGTCACGTATTTATGTATGACGACATTGACATTAAATTTTGACTACCTAGTGTTGAGGGTAAAACCCACCAGTTTTATTTGCGTATTTGAGTACTTCCTTAAAAGATGATGGTATTGCTCTTTTAAGGGTTCTCTTTGAAAAAGATGGGAAAAGATGGGGTGTGTGTAGTACAAGATTCGAATCTTATTCTTCAAATTCAGAAACAACATTTATATAAAAGATTAAAAGGATAAATATTTTATCCTTTTAATTTTCTACATAAAAATTATTTCTGAATTTGAAGAATAATCATCGAATCTTATATCAAACGCGCCTATATCTATTTTGTGTCTTGCTTGTATGCATCTCCTTTATTGCTTTGTGCCTCTTATATACAGGTGAGACAAAAGGAAACATTCCTCTTATTGCCCTACTGTTCCATGCGTGTCGTGTAAACTAGACTTACAAAACTACTGTATCATTTAGAGCAGTAATCAAGTGTTTGATATACTAGAGAATAATATTTTATGAAATTTATATTAAGAAAGCAGAATTAGTGAACAATGCTATTCATTTTGGGCCATGAAATTTACAACCCATTCATACTTTTTTTATTGGATAATGGTAATTTTTTTAAAATCTAAACTATTTATTAGGGCCCCACTTAAAAGGGAAATGATGATATTGAGCCATGTTGCTCGGGTTGTGTTACATACTCAGGATAATAAGTTTTTTTTCTTTTGAAAAAATAATCTTATTATATTTTTCAAATTCTACTCAAAATAACAGTTATGCTATAGATTTCTCAAAAGCAAATTTACCACTGTCTTTACTGTATACTATATTTTTTTAACCGTGTTTAAAAACAAAAACACTCCTCCAAAAGCAATCCCTAAAGGGCATTTAGATTAGTTCTTCCAACACATTTTTTTCAGTTATATTTCTATTTCTTAGATATAAATTGAAAATTAAAAAAAAAAACAAAAATAGAAAGAGAACGTTGGAGAGACATTATAGCAACGATATAATTGTTGATTTTAAATATTTAAATGAATCAAAGGTCTACATTCTTTAACTGGGAGTCACTTAACTTAACATTTATCGTTGATGTGGGGCGTGTTGGCACATACTAGGTAAGCCCTCACTCATTTTTTTTTTTTTTTTTTTAATAATAAAAGCCTAATTATCCCCCACTCAATTTTATTTTTCTTTTACAAAAGCCTAATTATTCACATATTTTTATAGCTTTTTACCTGAATTACGTACAAAGCCCCCCCTCAAAAATAGAAAAAAATACATAATAACCCCATAAAATAGACAAAATACAATTTTAGCTCCCATTAGATAAAAATCCTGGCTCTGTCCCTAGTTGGCATAGGTGTCGAAATTTCATTTTAATTATTATCAATGAACAAACATGCGATACTATTAAGATTCACCCAAAAGTGATTATTAGGGGGTCTACATGACTTGGGATGTGGTCTAGGTTTATCATGATTATGGCAATGATGCGGGTTGTGTTGGCATAAGGTGTTGAAACACATTTCATTTCAATTATTATCAATGAACAAACATATGACACTATTAGCACTTACCCAAAAGTATTTGTGGTATGTCGTTGAGTAACCAAATTAATTTTTTTTCCCATCTTTATGTAGCAAAGCTTAAGAAAACCTAATAATTACCTAGTATAGTGATAAGTAAAGGGTTGATCCCATGAGGAATTGATTTAACTAAGAAGCTACTAATACTAACGTAAAGGGGATTTGAATTAAAACTGAAACTAAATAAAATAGGAAAATAAGTAAACTACAAATAAAATAAATTAAATTGGTCAAGGTTTCATTCTCTACTGCCAAACAATTTTGTTGATTTAACCTCCTAACTCTATACTCAATTATTTACTAAAGCTATCAACTGTAGATAGTCCACAAATACACAACTACCCCGCTCTTTCCTTAGATTGTATGCTATCTAGACAAACGCCATAAATAACCTAAGCAAACGCTATAGAATTAATCAATAGAAACATTACCGTAGAGAAAGATATATTGATCAAAATCATAATTACACAAGCATAGTAGTGTAGGATAAGATCAGAATTTAGAAAGAGAATAGGTAGAAGAACAAGATGTGATAGAATTTATGTTGAAATAGATGGATTGATAGAAAAAAAATAGAACTAGATGAGAATTCAAGAGAGAATTAGAACAGAGGGTGAAAATACTAACAATTCAATATTTATTAAATCATTCATAATCTAAAAAATAATTACATAGCTAAGCCTATTTATAGATACGCAATTGGACATAATTAAGAAAGTAGACAAATTCTAGAAACTGATAAAAAACGAGAAACTTAAAACTAATTACTCAAAATTAAAATAAACCTAATAATTAAATAAATCCTAAACAATAATAATAATAATAATAATAATAATAATAATAATAATCTTAGTATATTAAGTATATTCTGCATCACGTGGATTCCTAACTTAAGTTATGTTTTTTATTATAACCAATACTTCAAACGATCATATCAACTATAATTTTACTACCTATAGATTGACATGACAAATGCCAATACCTAATTCTAGTATTAGAATATCTAGATCATTTAGTTGTACACCTAAACAAGTAGGATATTGTTTATAGATCAATATGCATAGAAGAACAAAATCAACTTTAAATAAATAATTAATTGTATAAAATCTAGAAAATTAAAGAACAATCATGTCTAGGGCTTTAAAATTACCTTTACCCTAACCTAGGGCCTAATATAGCATGTATATAAGAATGAAGAGCAAAACCATCGTACTGAAACAATAAAAACTATAAATCAAAAGGAAGAATAATGATAATGACGGTCTTCATGCTCTCCTCCTCTCTCTATAGGTCTTCAATATATTTTTGTGGCTCCTATGTGTGTATTATAGTCTCTCACCTGCTGAAGAGGGTCCTATTTATAGAGTAACAAGTTTAAGAGGTGTTTAGGTTGAGTCATACACGAATAAGGAGCTGTGGGCCATCAAAGTCATTGGAAAAATGGAGTTCTAGCTATGTGGCACTCAGGCTCGTATGTTGTGGCCTCTAGGTTGAGGTAGTTTTATTTTTTTCAATGTCAGTAGCTGTAGCTGGGCACCGCAATACATGAAGGCTAGTGCTGTGGACTTTTTTCCATCCTCAGTTCTTTAGCTTATTCCAACTTCGTTGTTTTAGCTTGTTTTTGACCCGTTTCAGCCCTTTTTCTCCATTTTATATCCAAAATATCTAAAAATACAAAAACAACAATGTTAGCCTTAGATTGATATAAAACCAACAAAGAAACATAGGAAATTACTGTCATTTAGGTATAAAACCAACACATATCAGTTCGCTAAGGGATCTACATGACTTGAGATGGGGTTCAGATTTATCATGATTATTGCATGTGGTAGCCTTCCAAGGCGCATATGGGTAATAGATACAATCTGCTCTAATATCAAATGTAATACCACTATATCTTACCCGGAAGTGCTAGTTGAAGTTACTTTTGTTAGAAAAATGGTTTGAAAAAAAAAAAAAAAAACTATTGTTAATAGCCATTTTGAGGCATGTGTGAATGATAAATTGAAACCCAAAGTGAGGAGGTTCTAGAATTGAATTTGTAACATACAAAAGTTACAAAATTTATTTTGGACATTTATTAGGCCTCATAAAGCTGAGGTAACAGCCAAATATGTTTTAGCAGTTATGTTGTAACAGCCAAACGTTTTTCAGTTTTTGAACTATATTAATGGGCTATTGCTGTTACGTTGTAACAGACAAACATTTTTCAGCCATATTAATGGGCTGTTATGTTGTAACAGATTAACGTTTTTCAGCCATATTAATGGGTTGTTACTGTTTTGTTGTAACAGACAAACGTTTGTCAGCCATATTAATGGGCTGTTATGTTGTAACAAAAAATATTTTCAGCCATATTAATAGGATGTTAATGGCTTGGTTCCCCATGAACACTATAAAAGGAGACCTTCTCCTCACTCTTAGAAATACCAAGACACACTAAATATTTCCTAGCCTATTCCTCTCTTCCATATCTCTCTGTGGTGGTTAAGAAAATTTAGTTAGAAGTTAGAGAGAAGTTAGTTAGAAGTTAGAGAGTTTGATTTCTTGTTCTTTCTTATAAGAGTGGTCAAGTTCTCTTGAGTTCTAGTGATAGAGTTTGGGCATTGCTCAGTTCGTTGTGAGTAGCAAGTTGGTGCGATGTTGCTATTCGTGAACCGTTTTATCCTGGGAAATAGACGCTGCTGACATTCCTCTAAGCACCCCGGTGAGGAGGCGTAACTGTTTTAAAGAAATTGTGTGAAACACAAGACTCGGTTTAGTTTCCTTAAACTTTTTTGTTATTTTGGTCATTATAATCATAATTATTATTATAGTAAATTAATTGTGATTTATTTTATTATGTTATTTGATTTAACTTTATGATAATTATTTTATCCAAGTTATTTGTTAAATCATATGTTATAACATGTTATTGTTATAGTTTTATTTTCTAGATATATTATTACTTGCAATAGTTAAAATTGTCCAACAATCTTAAAACAGTTAAATGTCTTTTATGTGTTATTGCTTTCTAATATATCTGGATTTATATATTGTGATTGGAGATATTTCTTTAATAAATTGTGATAATTGAACAATTACAATTTAGACAAGTTCTGTCTAGGAGGCTGGATTTTAAATGGGACTGTTTGTGACCCCTCCGTGGTCTTTCCTGAGAATTTGTCTATTGAGTAATATTTGATTATTGCCGTTTATTTCTAGAAAAAGAAATCTCATTGGATTTGATATTCTTGTCAGAAATGGCAACTGAATCAAACAATTCTGCTATGGCCCATGTGCCTGCTCCTATTGTGGTTCAAACGCCAATCCCTGTTGTGACTCCAGTGGTATTAGGAGTGAACCACAGAGAGAAGCCTGAGAAGTTCAATGGGTTGAACTTCAAAATGTGGCAACAGAAGATATTATTCTATCTGACCACATCAAACCTTCCGAGGTTCTTGACTGAGGAGGCTCCAAAAGCCAATGAAAATGAGCAAGACTTCCATGTCCTCGCTGGAGTTGATGCTTGAAAATAGTCTGACTACTTATGCCGTAACTATGTAATGAACGGTTTGACTAATTCTTTATATAGCGTGTATCGTACTAAGAAAATGGCAAAGGAATTATGGGAGTCACTTGACCATAAATATAAGACTGAGGATGCTGGGTCCAAGAAATTTGTGGTGGGATGCTTCCTAGACTTTAAAATGGTCGACTCCAAAACAGTGATCAGTCAAGTTCAAGAATTTCAATTGATTCTTCATGAAATTCAGGCTGAGGGGATGGTCATATGTGAATCCTTCCAAATAGCTACTGGCCCTGTTTGGTTCGCCTATTTGAATGTGTGTATTTGAATGGAAATTGTGGAATGGGTTATAATTAGAATGGAAGACATTTGAATAGAAAAAATAGTGGAATGGGTTATAATTAGAATGGGAGTATTGGAATGGACCATTCAAAAATACCTTTTCTCCTCCATTCTCATCCAAGACACAAAAATCCATTTAAATAGTTGATGTGACTAATGGACCATTTGAATGGAAAAACTAAATTGTTGAAACAAACACTCATTCCAAAAGACCATTTGAATGGAAAATTTAGAGTTGTTGAAACAAACACCCATTCAAATGGATTTTCCATTCCAATGGAATGGAATGGGCGAACCAAACGGCCCAACTGTCATTGAAAAGCTACCCCTGCATGGAAGGATTTCAAGAGCTACCTCAAACACAAGCGAAAGGCAATGAACCTTGAAGGACTTGTTGTGTGACTTCGCATTGAGGAAGACAACAGACGTGCTGAAAAGTCAGAAGCATCGTCAAGTACGCCTATGGCTAAGGCAAATATTGTAGAACATTCTCAAGGCTCTAAAGCCAAGAAGAATAAACAAAAACAGCCAAGCCATAAGTTGGGGCCTAAAGGTGGGATAGGCAAGAAGCAGAAATTCCAAGGGAAGTGCTTCAACTGTGACAAGATGGGTCATAAGGCTTCAGACTGTCGACTTCCAAAGAAGAAGAAGAATGAAGCCAACATAGTGCTGGTAATTTCGAAAAACAAATTTTCGAAAATTGATTTTTACCGAAAACGATTTCCGCAGTTTTGTAAACAAATCAAGAACGCAACGGAATAGATATTTTAAAATTTTCTTGAAATTTTACAAAACAAAATAAATAGAATCGTTGATCTAATATAAATCAATTCATGGATCTTGGTTTAGATAAAACCTAGAAGCGCTTCACAACCATTGAGCCTTCCTGTCTATTCTCTGGAGCCCGTTGAATGATCCAGTGTGTGGGCACCTTCTTGATTCCCAACAAGAGATGAGCAGACGATCCAGAAGACGCTCTTCCTTCTCCTTGATTGCACATCTATGGCCATGGGTATCTCTCCCTCGGCGGCTATGAACGAACACGGGACTTCTCCTGCGATGGCTCGTCACTCTCACTCTCTCTTTTTCTCTCTGTTTCACGCCAAACATAGTTTCTGTGCATGTAGTAGGCGTGTAGCTCTTGTGTGCAGGCTTAGGAGAACTTTTCTCTTAAGTACTAGAGAGATGTAAACCCTAGTGGGCTTATTGGGCTCAACTGACCATCCAATTAGTATTGGGCTATAAGTGAGCTAGACAGGGGACCTTATAGATCCAAATAGTCTAAGCTCTAATGGGCAAACTACCCATAGTCATAATTAACTCTTAATTATGACTTGGCCTTGTCCATTAATATTGGGGCACTCCACTATAGGCCCAATATTGTACTCTTAGACTAAATGTCATATATTTTCTGTGATGCCAATTAACACTTTAATTAACCTGATCCATTTAGCATATACTATACCTGCAGATATACCCCCGATGCAATGCCGTACTAGTGAGGTAAAATTACCGTATTACTCCTCTAGTACATATTTACTTTTGAGTTGCTATTTTTCATCTAATGGATAATAATTGACTACGGTGTTTGTAACTGCCCATTTAAACACAGTCAAATTCACAAAGTGAATACCTGGCGCCTGGTTTTTATTATCCAAGTCCTTGAAAAAACTTAAAGTGATATTATATACATGGTGTCCAAATCATGAAGGGCGTTCTTGTCAATTCACAAATCTTATCTTCCAAGATACCGGAGTTCGAACCATATAATCGGAACTAGTCCTTTAGTAAGTCAAAAAGATAAAACTCATGAAAGCAAGTCCGACAATCACTAGGATTAATATAATCTTGCAATAGTGCTAGATTAGTGAAAGATAGAATATTGAGTTACGGCACTTAATCTCAAATTCTATTTTCACTTGGTCCAGTTTAACGTCCTTATAACTTTCTTATAATGCACTAATGTTTCTATCCGAAGTCAGACACTTTGATGATTGGAGACTTTATCAATCTCGTTGAAATAGACAACACTATATTCTATGGCAAAATAAAGTATTCCATCTTTATTTGCAGAATGTGAACTTTTAATTTAGACATAATGAAATAAAGAATTTAGTCTCCCACATGTGAACACTTCACACGAACAATTCTTTATTACTCATTATTAGTCATGGAAACTTTTAGATATTTGCATAATAGAAAATATAAACATCACATGTATATAATTGGGACATAATATGGAATTCATTGACAGCAAATAGATAACACTTAAATCCAATAAATATTGTTTAAAATGCCAAACAAAGAAACTGCTTTCTAGGGCATATTCCCAACAATCTCCCACTTGCCNAGTTTCTGTGCATGTAGTAGGCGTGTAGCTCTTGTGTGCAGGCTTAGGAGAACTTTTCTCTTAAGTACTAGAGAGATGTAAACCCTAGTGGGCTTATTGGGCTCAACTGACCATCCAATTAGTATTGGGCTATAAGTGAGCTAGACAGGGGACCTTATAGATCCAAATAGTCTAAGCTCTAATGGGCAAACTACCCATAGTCATAATTAACTCTTAATTATGACTTGGCCTTGTCCATTAATATTGGGGCACTCCACTATAGGCCCAATATTGTACTCTTAGACTAAATGTCATATATTTTCTGTGATGCCAATTAACACTTTAATTAACCTGATCCATTTAGCATATACTATACCTGCAGATATACCCCCGATGCAATGCCGTACTAGTGAGGTAAAATTACCGTATTACTCCTCTAGTACATATTTACTTTTGAGTTGCTATTTTTCATCTAATGGATAATAATTGACTACGGTGTTTGTAACTGCCCATTTAAACACAGTCAAATTCACAAAGTGAATACCTGGCGCCTGGTTTTTATTATCCAAGTCCTTGAAAAAACTTAAAGTGATATTATATACATGGTGTCCAAATCATGAAGGGCGTTCTTGTCAATTCACAAATCTTATCTTCCAAGATACCGGAGTTCGAACCATATAATCGGAACTAGTCCTTTAGTAAGTCAAAAAGATAAAACTCATGAAAGCAAGTCCGACAATCACTAGGATTAATATAATCTTGCAATAGTGCTAGATTAGTGAAAGATAGAATATTGAGTTACGGCACTTAATCTCAAATTCTATTTTCACTTGGTCCAGTTTAACGTCCTTATAACTTTCTTATAATGCACTAATGTTTCTATCCGAAGTCAGACACTTTGATGATTGGAGACTTTATCAATCTCGTTGAAATAGACAACACTATATTCTATGGCAAAATAAAGTATTCCATCTTTATTTGCAGAATGTGAACTTTTAATTTAGACATAATGAAATAAAGAATTTAGTCTCCCACATGTGAACACTTTACACGAACAATTCTTTATTACTCATTATTAGTCATGGAAACTTTTAGATATTTGCATAATAGAAAATATAAACATCACATGTATATAATTGGGACATAATATGGAATTCATTGACAGCAAATAGATAACACTTAAATCCAATAAATATTGTTTAAAATGCCAAACAAAGAAACTGCTTTCTAGGGCATATTCCCAACAATCTCCCACTTGCCCTTTAAAGCAGATGTGATATATCACGCAGTTCCATTCCTTCTAGGTTGATCCTCCAAAACTTTGATTGCTAAAGATTTGATAAACGGATCAGCAAGGTTCTTCTGCTAAAGCTATCTTACTCACTATAATGTCTCCCTATTAGGGTTAACACATAACAAAAGATTGATCCTTTGGAGAATATTTTCAGATCGAGCATCCGAATTAATATATCTCACATAAGTCAGATCTTTCTCCAGAATAAGCAAGAACATAGTTCCTATTTCTCTGAAGGTACTTAAGAATACACTTGACTATAACTCTATGTTCAGGTTCTAGATTGGATTAGTAACAACTTACTATTCTAACAGCATAATAAATATCATGCTATTATGCTAACCAAATTCTTATTGATGATTGTCATCCTATATCATTCCCAATGATTAGTATATCATCAATATTTATAAACCAGAAAAAATCACTTTGTTACCCTGAATCTTTTATAGATACAAGATTCGTCTATATATCGATCAAATCGATAAATTCTAGACAAATGCTTAAGTCTATAAATTAGATCTCTAAAGTTTCACAAACTTTACTTTCTTGGCCTTTTTCAATGAACCCCTCTGGCTGTACTTTTTAGTTACAGTCGTCAAGATTACCATTCAGGAAAGCTATCTTGGCGCTCTTTTGCTATATCTCATAATCAAGAGATACAACTATGGAAAAGAGTATATTAATAGACTTGATCATAACAACAGAATAGACATTCTTTCTGTATATAATCCTTTTTGCAACCAACTTGCCTTGAAAGTCTTTACTTTCCCGTCTATTCCTCTTTTTCTCTTATAGATTAATTTTACACCTAAAAAGTTTTAACCCTTCAGGTGGATCTATAAGATCCCAGATTTTATTAGAGTACATAGACTCTAATATGGATTCTATTGCCTTTTGCCAAAAATCTATATCAACATCATCTATTTCCTCTTAGTAGATAAAGTAATCAGATTCTAGGTTATAGGACTCTCCTATTTCCAAATATCTACCAGATTGTCTCACATTTCTCCCACTACAATGAGGATCCGATATATATTGATCTTTTAGTGATTTATCCTTCCTTAGTGCTTACTCTATTCTATCTTTCATAGATAGGCTGATTACATCATCAGTTATTTTCTTAAGAAATAACTTACTTTGGGTTGTAATAATGAACAATTGAACAACAACTTAATCATAGCCAAAAGTTTTCATTGTCTGTGAGATATTCCTAAGAATTCTCTATAGAGGTATTCAATACTTCGATCCAATCGATGCGTCTTTATGCTTTTCCTAATTATTATTATTATTATTTTTTTGGTTTCCGCTTTCAATTCTTTGAACTTTTCGAAAGAATTCAATTTGCAGTAATATTAGGTAAACATAATAAAATTTTGAATAATCATTC
>JXTC01000047.1:58163-71260 GCA_002914845.1 Trema orientale
ATGTGTGTGTGAGTATAGTGGGTAAAGGACTTAAGGACATATCTACTTGAACGAAAATAAATAATCCATATAATAGCAAACATCATGTAATAAATATTTCGAATAATTAACATAATGTAAAATAAAATTTATAATATGCAAGTGAAGTATCCCTAGGACTATCACTAATATTCATGGTAATTCAACTTACCATTAATTATAAGCTTCCTACAGGAAGTCATGCAACTAACAAGTCAAACTGAAACAATTTCATTTAGAAAATAAGACAAATATCTCATATTCCATATTTCTAACTACCATTTAATTTAGTCCTCTACTCTACTAATAAGAACTCCTACGGAAGGATATCAGTATTTCGAGTTGAGTGTGTAACCATTGTTTCAGTAATTAAGCTTTCTATATAAGACAGTCTCCTACGGGAGATCAGCCTCATATAGTCCACCTAATACCTTATCTTAAGAAATTCATTTCCAGTACTACCCGGACAAAAGCCCTCCTACGGGAGCTCAGCAAGATTCTGAGATGAGGCTTATCCTAGTACATAATGAACCAACAATGGAGACCGTAGGTTAGGAATGGCAATGGGGCGGATCGGGGACGGTTTTTTAATTACCATCCCCATCCCCGAAAGCCAATCACAATACCATACCCGCCCCATTAACCATTCTTTTGGATGCGGGGACGGTGCGGGTATTAACCAATGGATAACGGGAAAAACCGCGGTTACCCATTACCCATTAATAATATTAAAATATTAAAAAATTAAGATGAAAATACTAAATCCTTTTCATAATCAACAAAATATTAAACACAACAATATACTAATAATTTTTAAACTCTAAAATTTAAATATATAAGTACATATAACTCTCCAAAATTATTATTTTACCAAAGATATAATAATATTGATAGTGTAAAATTAAATATATATTTATATGTATAATAATTTTTCTATGTAAATATATATATCGGGGCGGGTACGGTGCGGATTATACAAATACCGTCCCCGCACCATACCCGCATATTAACGGTACGGTTATTCCCCGCCCCGGTCATTTTCCCCGCTTGAGCGGTTTTTTCCCTCCCCATTCGGATCGGATACCCGTAACCATGGGTTATATTGCCATCCCTACCGTAGGTATCTCATACCTTCTCCCACTCAATATTTTATAATTAAGAATTTAATAATTTTACCCAGTTATCTAACTTACTTAGTAATCTAAAATCAGTTATGTAAACATATTCATATTTTGCATGTGAGTAGCTCTACTATCCCATATGACATGTTACTAAGATCATGTAATTAAATACTCTATATAGAATATGCACGTAACATTATTCATATAATAATCAAGTATTGACAGAATTTAATAAAATAGAAAAGTTGATGATTATCAATAATTCTAGCATTTAATATTATTTAATAATTGAACAATATTTTCACAAAAGATATTATTAAATAATAAATATGAGAGATAATATTCAAGTTTAAATAATTAATATTTTCACAAAATCTAATTCATTTAATTAAAAGATTTAATCCAAATTAAATCCCCTTGAATATTTCAAAATTCGAATTCAACTTTTGAATTTAAATTTTGAATTAAAATTTAATTATCTCATAATTAAAATATCTCCCATTAATTAGATTTTCAAAATTTAAAATTATCTCATAATTTTAAAATCATTATTTTAATCTCATTAAAATAAAATATAAACTTTCTATTTAAATTTAAATTAGATAATGTAGATATTTACTAATTAAAATCTTTGCAAGATTTAAATTAGATATGTAGATGATTTAATCAAATTAAATCTCTACAAATATCTGTTGATTTGAATTTAACTTTTAAATTTCAAATCTCAAATTAATTATCACATAATTAATATTGATTATCTAAAAGATTTAATCATATTAATCTGTTAGAATATTTCCAGATTCAAATTCGACATTTGAATTTCAAATCTTTAAATTAATTATTGAATAATTAATATAGATAATTTTTTTGAAAATTTAATCTTATTAGATCTTCTAGATTACCTCTAGATTTGAATTCAACATTTGAATTTCAAATCATAAATTATTGAATAATTAATACAGATAATCTTTTGAAAATTTAATCTATTAAATCTTCTAGATTATCTCAAGATTTAAATTCAATATTTAAATTTCAAATCATAAATTAATTATCAAATAATTAATATAATAATATTTTCCAATCACATAAATTTAAATTTAGATTTATCTCATAATATCTAACCAGTACTTTTAATCACATTAAAAATAAATAGAAAGTTCAAAAATTTGGCCAAATCTGAAATTATCTCATAATTTCTAATTATCCATTTAAATCTCATTAAAGTAAACTACTTACTTTAAATTCAAATTCAAAAAGATTTGGGTAGATAAGATATTCTATTTAATTTTAATTTGAAATCTTCATAAGTTTCAAATTTAAATAATAGAAGATTTAACTATTTAAATCTCCTAGAATATCTCTTAATTTGAATTTAAATCAAATTCAAATTCAAATTAATAACTAATTATCACACAAATAGTTTAGAAAATATCTCAACAAAATTTAAATTTGAAAAAGTTTAAATATTATCACATAATATCTAATTAATAATCTTCTATTTATTTAAATTAATTATCTCATATTTAATTTAAATAATCATTATCTAATAATGATAACTGACAGGATTTGATTTCCTTCAATAGTGGGATCTTATCCGTATTTAAATTTGAAATCAAGTTTATTTAAATATGTGATCCTGATCACATTTAAATAGTAATTTAAATTTCCTTAAATCAAGAGATCTTATCATTGATTTGAATTTATTTAAATTGAGGATCTTATCCTTAATTTAAATCTATCAGTAAACTAAAGATCTTATCCTTAATTTAAATTCATTTAAATTGAGGATCTCATTCTTAATTTAAATCTATTCATAAATTAAGGATCTTATCCTTAATTTAAATTTAAGTATTTAAATTTTAAAATTAGAGAATATAGGATTTTCTTATAGAATCTTATCCTATCAGATTAGTTACTAAAATTTGAATTTCAAAAATTAAAATAGGGTAATTAATTCAAATTTCCTAAATTATCTCTAATTCAAAAATCAAATATGGAAATTTAAAATAGGAAATTATCTAAAATGGATAATCTGACGTCAACGGCATCGGAATGCCGATCGGAACGCCGGAACGAGACAGAAAGGGAGGCCGATACGTAAACGTTAGCCTCGAGACGTTATGCGGCCACGTTCAGGACAACTACCGAGCGCCAACGGGCTCGTATAATGCTACGTGGCCTCGCTCGGGACTAGTACCAAGCGACAACGGGCTCGCGTAGATTTCGACGCCAAGTGTACGGAACGGCATATATATGGCTACGCATGGGACAAATTCCATGCGTCCACGTACTCATGAGACGTCCATGCGGCCGACATGCATGGGACAAATTCCATGCATCCACGTACTCGTGAAACATCCATGCGGCCACCATGCAAGATGGCAGGCATACGGCTCACCGAAGCGGGGCGAAGCCCGCATGGTCACAGGAGCGGGACGAAGCGACCACAAGAGCGGGACGAAGCCCGCGCGGCAGCGGGAGCGAGGCAACACCCGTGCGGCTAGCGCACGGGGTNCGCACGGCCAATGCGCGGGTTACCACCCGCGTGGCCTGCGAGCGGGTCTCCCCGCCGTAGCACACTCGGGCGGCACGCACGACTCTTAGCGTGCACCACCTCGTACCGTTTCCGAATCCGAAAAAAATCCATAACCAAATTGTTAACAGTTTTTCTCAAAAACTACAACACAATTAAAGATCAAACAACTTTTTACGTATAGTTTTATCAAGAACATAAAACATAAACATATAGAAAATCAAGATCATGCTAGAATCATAATCAAAAATACATCACATAATCATAAACATAGCAACATCTAATTGCTAAATCATTCAAACTTATTGAATCTAACGAACATCATACATAGTAGAGCATACTCATAAACACGAACAAGACCAAACATAACCACAGAGATTATCATAGGAATCATAGATCATTAAACTTTAAGAGAATAAACATGAACAAGATATGCTAGATCATCAAAAACTTGGCTCTTGATACCAATTGCTGGTAATTCTGAAAAACAAATTTCCGAAAAATGATTTTTACCGAAAATGATTTCCGCAGTTTTGTAAACAAATCAGGAACGCAGCGGAATAGATATTTTAAAATTTTCTTGAAATTTTACAAAATAAAATAAATAGGATCGTTGATCTAACATAAATCAATTCATGGATATTCGTTTAGATAAAACCTAGAAGCGCTTCACAACCATTGAGCCTTCCTGTCTATTGTCTAGAGCCCGTTGAATGATCCGGTGTGTGGGCACCTTCTTGATTCCCAATGAGAGATGAGCAGACGATCTGGAAGACGCTCTTCCTTCTCCTTGATTGCACGTCTACGGCCATGGGTATCTCTCCCTCGGCGGCCATGAACGAACACGGGACTTCTCTCGCGGCAGCTCGTTATGGTGTTTGTAACTGCCCATTTAAACACAGTCAAATTCACAAAGTGAATACCTGACGCCTGGTTTTTATTATCCAAGTCCTTGAAAAAACTCAAAGTGACATTATATGCATGGTGTCCAAATCATGAAGGGCATTCTCGTCAATTCACAAATCTTATCTTCCAAGATACCAGAGTTCGAATCATATAATCGGAACTAGTCCTTTAGTAAGTCAAAAAGATAAAACTCATGAAAGCAAGTCCGACAATCACTAGGATTAAGGTAATCTTGCAATAGTGCTAGATTAGTGAAAGATAGAATATTGAGTTACGGCACTTAATCTCAAATCCTATTTTCACTTGGTCCAGTTCAATGCCCTTATAACTTTTTTATAATGCACTAGTATTTCTATCCGAAGTCAGACACTCTGCCACATCCACTGTCGAAGGCCAAGGTAAGGTGGTCTTAAAGATGACTTATGGGAAGGAGTTGACTCTGAACGATGTACTGTATGTGCCGGAGATCCGTAAGAACTTAGTATCCGGTTCATTGCTGAATAAGCATGGATTCCGCATGGTGTTCGAGTCAGATAAAGCAGTTTTGTCTAAGAGCAGATTGTATTTGGGGAAAGGCTATATATGTGACGGGCTTTTTAAAATGAATAGTAAGCTAAGTAGTAATAAAGCTAGCCCTTCTGCTTATTTGCTTGAGTCTTCCAATGTATGGCATGGTAGACTGAGACACGTTAATTATGATACTTTGCGTAGATTAATTAAATTAAATCACATACCCGCTTTTAATATTGATTCAAAACACAAGTGTGAAACTTGTGTTGAGGCAAAACTGACTAGGTCGTCATTTCAAAGTGTTGAGAGGAATACTAAACCCCTTGATCTAATTCACAGTGATATTTGTGATTTGAAATTTGTACAAACAAGGAGAAGCAATAAGTATTTTATTACTTTTGTCGATGATAGCACAAAATACTGTTATGTGTATTTGCTAAAATCCAAAGACGAAGCTATAGAGAAGTTTATTCTCTATAAGAATGAGGTTGAGAATCAACTCAATAAAAAAATTAAGGTGCTAAGAAATGATCGAGGTGGAGAGTATGATTCACTTTTTGAGGAAATCTGTGCACAGTATGGAATCATATACGAAACCACAGCACCTTACTCGCCTCAGTCAAATAGAGTTACTGAGCGAAGAATTGTACCTTGAAAGAAATGATGAATGCAATGTTGATAAGTTCTGGGTTACCCTAGAACATGTGGGGAAATGCCATTTTGATGGCCAATTACCTTTTGAATAAGGTACCCAAAAAGAAAATAGAAAAGACTCTATATGAGTTGTGGAAAGGAAGAAAACCATCCTACAACTATTTACGAATATGGAGATGTCTTGCTAAAGTGGCCGTACCAACACCTAAGAAGGTGAAAATTGGTCCGAAAACCGTTGATTGCATTTTTATTGGCTATGCACAAAACAGTAGTGTTTATCAGTTTCTTGTGTATGAGTCAAAAATCCCAGACATACATAAGAACACGATAATGGAATCAAGGAATGCATTGTTCTTTGAACATGTATTTCCTTGTAAATCCAAAGAAGAAGTAAGTTTGTCGAAACGAACACATGAGACTATTATTGAGAATAGTCAGGACTAAGATAAAAATGAAGATACCGAGGTTGAACCTCGACGTAGTAAGAGAGCAAAGACAAAAAAATCTTTTGGTTCGGATTTTCTGACATACTTGCTAGAAAGTGAGCCTCGAACATATACCGAGGCTATAAGCTCTACTGAAGCACCTTTGTGGAAAGAGGCTATCAAGAGCGAAATTGATTCCATCTTACAAAATCATACTTGGGAACTAGTAGACCTTCCTCCTGGATGTAAACCACTAGGTTCAAAGTGGATTTTTAAAAGGAAAATGAAAGCCGATGGATCGATTGATAAGTACAAGGCAAGACTTGTAATTAAAGGTTACAGACAGAAAGAAGGTCTGGACTACTTTGACACTTATTCTCCTGTGACGAGAATAAATTCCATTAGGATGGTACTTGCGATTGCTGCTTTGCGGAATCTCGAAATACACCAAATGGATGTAAAAACAGCCTTTCTAAATGGAGATCTAGAGGAAGAGATCTATATAGAACAACCTGAAGATTTTTCTGCACCAGGGCAGGAAAAGAAAGTCTGTAAGTTGGTGTATGGATTAAAATAAGCCCCAAAACAATGGCATGAAAAATTTGATAATGCTATGAAGGCTAATAGATTTAAAATCAACGAATGTGACAAATGTGTATATGTCAAAGACACCGAAAATGGTTATGTCATTTTGTGTCTTTACATTGATGACATGCTCATTGTTGGTAGTGATGATAAAATGATCAAATCTACCAAAAATATGTTGAATTCAAAATTTGACATGAAAGACGTGAGCTTAGCCGATGTCATTTTGGGAATGAAAATCTCAAGAGTATCAGATGGGCTTGTTTTAAGTTAGTCACATTATGTGGACAATATTCTTGGAAAATTCGATAAAGATAATTCTGGAGTTGTTAAAACACCAATAAATTTCACTTTACGTTTATCCAAGAATAAAGGTGAGAGTGTTTCTCAAGTAGAATACTCTAGAGTGATAGGCAGTCTAATGTACTTGATGAGCTGTACAAGACCAGATATTGCCTATGTAGTTAGTAAACTAAGTAGATACACAAGTAATCCTGGAGCTGAGCATTGGTAAGGGATTATAAGAGTATTAAAATACTTACGGTTTACACGTAATTATGGGCTGCACTATACAAGATATCCCTCTGTACTTGAAGGTTACAGTGATACAAATTGGATATCTGATATTAAAGATTCAAAGTCTACTAGTGGTTATATGTTCACACTAGAAGGTGCAGCAGTGTCATGAAAATCCTCGAAACAAACTGTTATTGCCAGATCCACTATGGAATCTGAATTTATCGCACTGGATAAATGTGGGGAAGAAGCTGAATAGCTCCGCCACTTCTTAGAGGATATTCCAAGATGGCCAAAACCCGTGCCTGCAATTTGCATACATTGTGATAGTCAATCTGCAATTGGTAGAGCACAGAGCAATATGTATAATGGTAAGTCTAGACATATTCGACATAGACACAATACCATTAGACAACTACTCTCAACTGGGGTTATCTCTGTAGACTATGTAAAGTCAAAAGATAACATTGCGGATCTGCTAACCAAAGGGTTAAATAGAGAGTTAGTTGAAAAGTCATCGAGGGGAATGAGACTAAAGCCCATGAAAGAATAGGTCGATACAATGGATACCCAACCTAGTTCACTGGAGATCCCAAGATCTAGGTTCAAAAGGGACAACTAAATTGTAAAGACTGTGTTGGATCACTGTGGGGATTTTCCTCATGTCCATTCCTATGATGAAACAGTGATACCCATAAAACGAAAGGTTAAGCTATGCTTTTAATGATTCTTATGCGTCGAAAATAGAGTTTTGAGCAGAGTAATACGAGTTACTCTTAATTAAGAGATCACTTATGTGATAGAGAAGTAGGGCCACTTCTAAGGGAATTGTTAGGGTGCAATTCTTATTAAACTCTTGCAGAACCAGGCGTATGTTCATGGCCAAAACGAACATAACAGTGAGAACTGAGAAAGTGTCAGGAAGATTCCTGTGTGAGATACGTTATCATTTACACAAATGACAGAATAGTTCAAGGACATCGCGTCTACTATTTAGTTAGTAAAGTAAACGTATTTTTACAAGGGAAGGTTCAAAGAGTAACACCTACCTATCCTATACAGGTTTCGACCGTTAAATTCTATCACTATATCGGTCGAGTCTTAGGTCGTCAATTTCATTCACGTGGGGAATTGTTAGAAAAATGGTTTGAAAAAAAAAAAACCATTATTAATAGCCATTTTGAGGCATGGGTGAATGAGAAATTGAAACCCAAAGTGAGGAGGTTCTAGAATTGAATTTGTAACATACAAGAGTTACAAAATTCATTTTGGACATTTATTAGGCCTCATAAAGCTGAGGTAACAGCCAAAAACGTTTTGGCAGTTATGTTGTAACAGCCAAACGTTTTTCAGTTTTTGAACCATATTAATGGGCTATTGCTGTTACGTTGTAACAGACAAACGTTTTTCAGCCATATTAATGGGCTGTTACTGTTATGTTGTAACAGACAAACGTTTGTCAGCTATATTAATGGGCTGTTATGTTGTAATAGAAAAACGTTTTTAGCCATATTAATGGGATGTTAATGGCTTGGTTCCCCCATGAACACTATAAAAGAAGACCTTCTCCTCACTCTTAGAAATACCAAGACACACCAAATATTTCTTAGCCTATTCCTCTCTTCCATTTCTCTCTGTGGCAGTTAAGAAAAGTTAGTTAGAAGTTAGAGAGAAGTTAGTTAGAAGTTAGAGAGTTTGAGTAGTTAGAAGTTAGAGAGTTTGAGTTCTTGTTCTTTCTTATAAGAGTGGTCAAGTTCTCTTGAGTTCTGGTGATAGAGTTTGGGCATTGTTCAGTTCGTTGTGAGTAGCAAGTTGATGCGAAGTTGCTATTCGTAAACCGTTTTATCCTGGGAAACAGACGCTGCTGACATTCCTCTAAGCACCCCGGTGAGGAGGCGTAACTGTTTTAAGGAAATTGTGTGAAACACAAGACTCGGTTTGGTTTCCTTAAACTCCTTTGTTATTTTGGTCATTATAATCATAATTATTATTATAGTAAATTAATTGTGATTTATTTTGTTATATTATTTAATTTAACTTCATGATAATTATTTTATCCAAATTATTTGTTAAATCATATGTTATAACATGTTATTGTTATATTTTCATTTTCTAGATATATTATTACTTGTAATAGTTAAAATTGTCCAACAACTTTTAGACTCCTAAACCTAACTTAAATATTTATAATTTTTCCAGTCCACACTGGTGTAGGACTTGGGGTATTACAAAATAGGTTGAGTTGTTGACATGATCAGGGATAAAAGTTATCACAATACTTCACACATATCAAAACATAACATGCGATTGCAGTAAAAACAACTTTTGCCACATGTTTAGACATAATAGACAGTTGTAATGATGACATATTTGAAATAATAAATAAACCTAAACAAATGCATGCGAAGCATGCATTAGTTAACAATTAATACTGATATAAGTGATAGGATTGGCTATATAATCTGTTAAATATAACTATAACTAATAGTAACAAATAAATACAGAAGTTAATAAAGTTAATAGTTGATACAGGTGAATAAATTGACCAAGTTGTCAACCAAAAGTTATTAGAATAAATAAAAGTACAAAATATAAATAAACAATTAATAACTAATGTAGGCAATGAGATCATCCATAAAGCCAGTTTAGTCAGAAGGATTAGAATTTTGTGACAGTAAAACCAGTCATAATTGGAAGTATGTAACTATAATAATATATATTAAGAAATTGTAACAAAGAGTGCAATACCTCAAACTTATGCTACAGATCAAACATAAAGTTGCGAAGAGTAGCTTGACATCCCTAGATCCCTATAATAATGATAATAATAATAACACACATATGTATGTGTGTGTATGAATGATAAATGGGACAAACTTGAGGATTAATTTCTAGAAAATGTGCATAAATAATCATAGGAGACACAAAAGATTTGCGGGTAGGAAGAAAAGATGTAATAATGATTACAATGATAATTATTTGGAGACTGAATAAAAACTTAAGAAAAGTAGTGAAGATGAAGGAGTATTAGTACTGCTTAATAGTTTGAAACATGGATGAGTAAGCGAACAACAAACAAAAGGGTGTCTTTATAATGACAGTAAAACTAAGCCTCTAAAGAAGCTTTATAATACACAAATTAGCCAAGAGAATGAAAGAGTTGTATTAAGATTGATAAATGTTTTCGTTTGTACAATAAGACCCAAATACAAATTGATAAATGTTTTCTTTTGTACAATAAGACCCCAAATACCATGAAATGTTTTCTTTTGTACAGTAAGACCCCAAATACCGTGAAATAAGGTTAAGCATCTACATCAAAATGACAATTATAATCCAATTACTTGTTACATACATATTAAAGCTCCCAAATTTTGTGCTAGGTGTCTCCTTCTAGTTAGGTGAGTTTTCTTGTGAAAATTATTATTAGCTGAACTTCTATTGTTGATTTATGAGTTCTTGAAATATTGTTATTTCAACTCCTATGTCAAAGTATTGTCAATTATCAACCAACATGTAATGATTTAATGTAATGATTGACAACTAATCCTTAAACTTGCAAAGTCATGGTGTGGACTATGATAATTTTTAGCCCCTCTAAGTTATACTGATCACTGAATTTATTTTGACTAATTTATACTTTTATAAATTCATCACAAAAATGTGATTAATCCCTGAAACAAATGCAAATAAATGGGCTAGTTTAAAAAGCTAAAAGTAAGCTATTTTAGGGGACTAATGAGCTTCTCTTATTTGCATCGAGACTTAAAGTTGAAAAAAATCTAATTTCTAAATTGCACACTCTTGTCTTGTTTTTATAGCAACTTGGAATTGAAAAAAAGTTGTTTGTGAGTTTATGTGGGACTCTTAAGCATCATTCATTTAAATTATTATTATGTAAGTGTACTTTTTATTTACTTTTTTTGGAAATACATTTATCTCAATTTGCAAGTAAGGATGGGGCTAAATTTTTGTATTCGTTAGTTCTTCTAGAATTTTTTAACATGGTATTAATATTATTATTAGTAGTTGTTATCCAGTGCTCTATGCGGGTTGGTATTAGTATTGTGAAATTATAATTTGAGGTTATATATTAATTACTACAATATTTTTTTATTCTTAAGGTTATCGATGCTACTAGAAAAAATCAGTTTGTTTCAGACTATGTTACTTAAAGATTAATTTATTGTTGTTATGATAGTAATTGGTGCCAAGTTAATTTGTTCAACTACAATGACCCCTGACACTTACTTTATGTTAGTTTGTTGCTAAATATTTCTTTCTTTAGTAGTGCTTGCTTATATATTTTATAGTAAGGCATGAGATCTTGAAGTAGTGTATATGACATATTTGCCTATATGAAAAATAGATATAATATCAGTGTTTTAATATATATCAAAGGCAAATTATAAGCAACATATAGAATTATTAAAGAAAATCAAAAGCAATAAAATCTTAAAAACATACCTATTTTTAAATTTGAAATAGTGACGATTAGGATATACAAAGGTTCATATATACATATATATATATAGTAACATACTTTGATGACAATAAATTGGACTTATAAGTGCTATTTATTCTTTTATTAATGAATGATACGTCTAATCTAACTTGTAGAATTGGTTCAATGAATTACAGAGAATGTATTACCTCTAGTTTCAAAAGTAAATGTATTAAGATAAGAATAATTATTATGGAATTAGAAAAAAAAACAAAAAAAATAAAATAAAAGTAACAATTTTATAGGTACAATATAAAAATAATTCGGGAATTAGAAAAACAAAAAAAAAAAACACAAACATAAATATAACAATTAAATGTATTAAGATATGGTCAATAATTAGGGAATTAGAAAAAAAAAACTTAAACACAACAATTTAATAGGTTCAATGTAATTTTCTTTAAACCTCATACCTAACAACGTTACACCTTCAATATATTACTATAAATATAAATAGTAAGATTGTATTAAGATAAGGAAAGTTATTTTGGAATTAGAAAAAAAAACACAAAAAAAAAATTAAAGTAACAATTTTATAGGTTCAATGAAAAAGTATTAAGATAAGGTCAATAATATGGAAATTAGAAAATAAATAAATAAATGTAACAAATTAATAAGTTCAATGTAATTTTTTTTTAAAAAAAATCTCAAACATAACAACTTTAGACGTTCAATGTATTACTATAAATAAAAATAGTAAAGTTTTATTTTTATGATTTAAATTGATTATATTCATTATTCAATGTAAAAAGAATAAATAAAACCTAAACGTAATAATTTTATCAGTTCAATGTATTATAATAAATTAACTAAATTTAATATAAGTTATCACTACTATTAAATTATATTTTATAATTTGTATATATTAGGACAAATTATAGCATGAAAAAACAATAATAGGATTAGTCATATCATTAAAAAATAAGAATTAAATTAGGATTTTCTAAAAATTTTAAAAATATAATACTGATCAAAGAAGCTATCAAATTTTCTACCATTTCCCTCTGCTTTAGGCTTAATATAGATACTAGTCATTGTACCGCACTTTGCGCGAGTTGGTATTAATATTGCATATATTAAGCCTAATTTATAGTTATGTTCAATTTATTATAACATTAAAGAATGTATTTATCTTTACATTTATTTTGATGAGACGAATGTACCACAACTATTTGTTTGATGAATTAAATTTAATATAAGATATCATTAATATTAAATTTAATATAATATTATATAGGGGATGGCTACGGTAGGGGCGTCCCTACGTAGGGTCATGCCTTAATTATCGTTGGATGGGAATCTGTGGGGAATAACGGGAATCTGTG
>JXTC01000047.1:79566-148650 GCA_002914845.1 Trema orientale
CGTGTGAGTTTGACGGCAGAAATTGATGGAAATCGTCACTACTCACTAGGGACTTGAGTGGTGTTACATAAAGGATTCAAGTACTAGAGAAAAAGAACGAGGACTTAAGTGGGACATTGAGGAGGAAAGGTTAGGGACCTAGGTGATATTCACTCTTTTAAATAAAAAAGCCAGTTCAAGACCCCCATTCGGAATCTCAACATTGTCTATTTTTTCACAATAAAATAAATAATAAATTGGTCACTGCTTTGTTATCGGTATCCCTTACTAGCACTTTGATCAAAGCCGTCCGTACAACAAACCTGTTGTGGCTCAGCTAGTGAGCCAGCAGTGACAAACCTATGATCAGATCCTTGAAGCAGCGGTCGTCACAGGATTTCCTATACTAAGCTGGTTAAGACAATTGTGGATTAATGTTTGATAGGGACAAATCAAGATTGGAGCCTTGATTTTTCTCCTTTAAAATCTTTCTCAAAAATTTGAGATATTTTATGTAGATAAGTCTATGTGAGCTCGAAGGAATCTCTCCGGACCTCACATAGTCACATGTGTCTCAATATTATTGTCCTGTGCAAATTGCTCATCAATAAATTTAATATTATGGAAAAAAAATTAATGGAAAATTAGCATATATTAGTAGAAGAAACTAGTATATAGTGAAAAGAACTTAAAATTCCTTGTTCGAAAAAAACTAGCCTTGTCCTAGGCTTCTCTAGTTTTAATGCCTAGCTTATATGGCACAATTCATCTCTTTCCGATATAATAAATCTGACTTTTTATTCGAGTATACTAACTAAAAAAAAATAAAACCTTAGTACATATGTAATAACCCTATAGAGTCTAGTCTTACTCCAAAAACAAACGAATAAATGAATAAATAAAGTACTAAGCTATGATCATAATTCGCATCTCGAAACTATTTCCTTTCGGAAAACATCAACAGCAATAATAATAGATCACATTTCGGAGCCCGAGTGCATTTGCGGACTAAAAATATACATTCTTACTTTCCATGTGCTGAGGTTCTTCGAACTTAGTTCGGCCCTGAAGACTAATTTTCTTTCCCACCAAATCCATCCAAAGCATAAATATTGGAAATGAATATTTTTCCCTGAAGTACGGTACTTGAGCGTACTGCTTTGAAACAATAAGACCAACATATTAATGTTGGAACTACAGAGAATAGACATCCATGTTATATAATGTACTAGTAAACAAGGAAATAATAGGGGACCAACTTTAGTACCTTAATTCATGTTCTATATTACTAAACCAACAACTTAGAAGTAGAAACAAGACAAATATTCATCAACCCCTTATTGTACCCACATTATCTATTGCATTTTTTTTTTTTTTTTCTTTTTTCACATTCACTAGCTACCGACCCGAAATCTCGAACACGTCGGCGACATCGGGTTCCCGGCGGCCGCTGCTTTCGGGCGGCGAAGGCAAAACGTTGACAAGAAGATCAGCAAAAGCGCCAATAATGAACTTGTGCGTGCTCTTGGGATTGAGGGCCAGGTAGCACAAGAGAAGCTCATGCAAGAACTCCCAATTGGATTTCTGCACGTCCATGAGCTCACGCGCCTCCACCATCTCCTGCATGGACCGCCTAAAGTCCGCGTAAGGGTCCGGCGAGAACGTGGGGACCGCCACGCTGTTGCCGAAGAGCGTGGCGGCCGCCTCGTCGGGTTCGGCGGCGGCGGCTGAGTCGACGATGGAGTTGGACCGCCCCGGGGTGGAGAAGAAGAATCTCCGGGAGGCGAATGCGGCGGCGACGGCGACGGCGCCGCAGTCATAGTCGGAGGTGGCGGAGAGGGATGAGGGCGATTTGGTGAGGGATTTGGAGGTGGGGTCAAGGGCGTCTTCATAAAGAGAGTTGAAGTTTCTGATCAAGATTGATGTGCAATTAGCCGGTGATAATGGACGGCTGTGATCAACTGGGGTAGCTTGTGGAGTTGGAGTCATTGGAGTGGATTGGGAAAATAGTGGGAGTTTGATCTTTGTGAAACAAAGGTTTAGGTTCTTACCTAAAGTGTTTGGCATTCTCAGTACCCTCACACTGAGAGAGAGAGAGAGAGAGAGAGAGAGAGAGAAGAGAGAGAGCTATGGAGGAAATTAATAGAATTGGAGTACTAGCATATGTGATGTGAGGAGTTTGCATCTAATTGTTATTAATATTAGAGTACTTTGGGTTTGGGGTGGAATGGCGACTAGACAGACGTAAAAGGTCTGTCTAGGTTGGACCATTCAGATTTCAGAATCAGAAATAAAGAGGAAACTTCTTTCTTATAGCCACGTTGATCATCACACATTTTTTAAAATTAAATCTAACGGCTGAAATTAATTTCTACATATAGTTTGATATTTTTTTTTTTTGTCCTTTGTATGTTTAAGAATAACATGTTAGAGTTGATAAATTCGAGAAAGTTAACGTGTGCACCTTCAAAATTTATCCCGATGTGCTTAATTTTTTTACCTTATTTTATCTGTGTGATTGAAAATTGAAAATTTTTTTATATCATTTTATGTAATGTTAATACTTATTCAAAGAAAGTACAAATTGATGATGAGTAGAGTCTAGGATAAATTTGAGTACATAATTTATAAGCTGCACATGCTAACTGGGTAAAAGCATGCACCAAGTTTCTCTCTCAATGTACTTGTAAGTTGTATGAGCTGAACTATAACCCAGTTAATTGTTTATTTTGAAACTCACACTATAAGTGGTCAGTGTTGGTCCACTGTCTGAAGTTTTAGTGCTTAAAAAATTGATGGATCAAATGGGCATGATTAATGATACGATCACTCCCACAAGATCTCCCAGTCAGGACCCATGTCTTTCTAGTTGCCAATAATTTTAAATTTCTGACATGGTTCAGAAAGTAGCATCCAGGTAATTTTCTGCTTAACCAGTAATTTTATTTTTAGATACACTTGAGTTTAGAGATTCTCTGCAATTTTGTGCATTTTATTTTATATCTGAACCAGCCTATATGTATGCATGATTCTTCTTCAAACAAATATATATAGGGCGCGTCTACAGTAGGGGCGCCTCTACGTAGGGCCCTGTCTATTCACCGTTGGATAGGAATCTGTATATAAATAGATTCTCCACAGATTCCCGTTATTCCCCACAGATTCCCATCCAACGATAATTAAGGCATGACCCTACGTAAGGACGCCCCTACCGTAGCCATCCCCATATATTAATTACATATATACAGGCTTGGACATAGTCCTCTTTCGGACCGGTTCTGTTACATAATTTAGCTAATACTAAACATATTTTTCTGATACAGTATTGGACAAATATATTTTTTGTTAGTTAAATCATATAACGGGACTGGTCACCGAATAGACCTACATCCTACCTTATATATATATATGATTGCTTATTTGGATATGCAATACATTGGCAGTGTTATTGTAAAACCCCTTAAATTCTGGAAGGGTATTTTGGTCTTTTGATCCAATTTTATTTCAAAAAAATTAAAATAAAATTCGAATTTTGGGTAAAAATGTGAAAAATTTCGAAAGAGGGACCAATTGGCAAAACGGAAGGACTTAAATGATGACATTTTCAAACTAGAGACTAATTTGTAAAATCTGGTATCCATTTATAACAGGACATGTGCCCCTCTCTGTCCCTCAGCTCTCTCTCGCCCGATTCTCTCTCTCTCTCTCTCTCTGCTGGTGCGACAGAAAAATGCCAAAAATCGGCGAAGCTTCGATCAGCTACCTCCCGCCGTTGTTCAGCTGCGTCACTGACCGGTGTCGATGCCCCTTCGCCGGACAAACCTCCCGCTGCCAGTTGCAGCGCCGCCCGACGTCGCTATCGTCGAAAAAAGCCGAAAAACGCCACGGCTTCCAAAAGCTCACCGGCGCCGATTCCGGCATCCATTCGCCGTGAAACCGGTCGGGTTCAACTCATCTCGTCACGATCTTTCACGTGGTATATATATTTAAACTCAAATTTGCCCGGATTGAATTTTACCAGTTTTGTCAATTTTGAGCTATTTTAGTTTTGTATTTAAATTTCTCAATCCGACGTTAGATCATAAAATAAACCTCATATTTGTGATATAATCGTAAAAATAAGAATTTTAATATATATATATTGACTATGTTTGGTAATGGGTACGAAAAAGAAAATCTGACGGCTCAGATTTTCTCGTTTTGCGTGCCGTGGGCCCGGATTTGGCTCGAGTCCGAATCAGTCAAATTATATGTCTAACCTGGCATTTTTGGGTGCTCTAAATCCAGTGGTGAAGTCCGTTTCATGATCTGAAGGTCCGATTAAAAATTGAGTTTTCAAACCTATCGATCAAAGGTTCGAAAACGACGCCCGACCCTACAAACGACACCAAACCTTCTCCATAGCCTCGTAGCACTATTTAGATACTCGATTGAGGTAGGGATTCGATTACTTGATTCTAAAATTAATTTAATTTATAAATTTACATATTTTCAATAAATATGGAATTTTGTGATAAAATTTCTAAAATTGTGTTTATATATGTTTTTGACCTGATTTGAGATCTAAACTACCTAGGAGACACATCACATTGGTTGGTGTGTCATATATACTGTTTTGAACTATTTTCTGCTGGAAATTAGATTTTTGGATTTTGATCAAAAACGATCGTTATAATGCCGAAATTTTTAGAAAATCCAAAATTATTTAAGAACTCAGTTTTGAGGACTAAATGTTGTTTGATTAAAGAATACTACGTGGTAATTTTGTGATTTTGTGGAAATGGTGCATATCCTTATTCTGTCATTCATATAGCACTTGCATGCACTTATACACTTACGCGGCCGTCGGACTTACGGTATCCCATATTGGGTGCTCGGACTTACGGTCGCCCCTTTAGGTGGCTCGGACTTACGGGTGATCTACTATGACACTTCGGACATCATGATTACTTACATAGTTATATGTTGGCTTGAATAGATATGTACTGATTTTGGTGAACGATTTGCAATAGTTTAGAAAATTTGAACTATTGGACTGTGATTTCCACTTAGATTTTATGAACTGTTTTGAATGGACTACTAACCATGTAGGACCTTCAACGTGAGTATGTTTCTTATGTATAAAAACTTATAATCGATTTTCTACTGAGCATTCATGTGCTCATCCCCTACTTCCTTCTACTTTCAAGTATTGATTTATTTTGGAGTAATTATCTTGGTGGCTTGACAAGTTGTTTGAGCATATGTATGTCGTTTTCCACATCTTCATTGGACGGTTCCTATTCTATATCATCCTTTCCTTTTTATGCCAAATTTATTTAGCCAATTGTAGTATACTTACTAAGTAGATATATGAGGATGATTTTGCTATTAAAATTGAGTATTTAGATATACAAATGATTTTACGTAAATTATTTGGACATTGGATCTAAGGTTTTAAATTGACTCATTTTACCAAATTTATGAATTTACAAACATTTCTAAATTAATTATTTAGATTTTCCTCTAAACTTTAAATGAAAGATTTCCTTATAAAATTAAAACAAATGAAAAGTTTCTTAAATATGAAATTTGCTTACTTTTGAGGACTAAATATAAAATTCTAAGTACTTGATTTTCTGAAATTTTTTGGAAAATTTCTATTTATCACTGTTTCAACATAAAATTACTAAAAGTAACGGCCTTGGATTTCCAGTCGTGATAGTTATGACATGCATATTGGGAAAAGAAAAGCATATATAAAATTAGCTAGTTAGATAAATGTGTGTGTGTATATATATATGGTTGCCAATTCAGTAGGTATTTTTTTTACCTATGTATAGGCATTTTTTTTTCTAGCCGTTGGATCATCATCTAATAGTGATCTAACGGCTATAATGATATGCATGAAAAGACGTACATCATTAATATTATTTTTTTCTTACTTTTTACTATAAAAAAATATGCATGATAAATTTCAATTGACCAAAATAATACCTATGAATAGGTAAAAAAAAAATATGCCTACTGAATTGGTGCCCTATATATATATAGTTGTCAATCCGGTAGGTATTTATATATATATGTCCACACACGTAAATTACCTATTAAAGTAAAAATTAACGTTGTTGCTTAGTGGAATATTTAGTGGTGCGAGAGGGAAAATAACATTTAGGAGATGCGTGTGGTATAAGGTTTTATGACAGTGATATACTATATGTATATGGTAAACTTGAAAGGAACATCTATGAGTACTAATTATGTAAACCATCATCCACAGTGTTCTTGTAGATAAAATACAAATTTTGAGAAGCATTAATTAAGCCAACAGATTATTCCACCAATTTTAATTTTCTAAACAAAGAAAACCTTTAATAAAACGTCAAAGGGTTTTTTCTATAGGGAATTTAGCTAAGGCATATTGCAAAATTGGTCTGGTGAGCAACGAGGATGGTCCAACCAATTTTCAGAAAATGGCCACAGCAAATCACATGGTGGGTACCTGCTTTATATTTTAGTGACCCAGCTGCCAACTAACATTTTTTGCTTCGGCTCATTTCCTAAATCCAATACTTTTTCCAGACACGAAATTATACTCCGATTCATGGAAACGGAAAACTATGGTTATATACTACGTGGCTAGAAGACCCTATATTTTGAGTAAAACGGGCACATAACTAGGAATGGCAATGGGGCGGATCGGGGACGGTTTTTTAATTACCATCCCCATCCCCGAAAGCCAATCACAATACCATACCCGCCCCATTAACCATTCTTTTGGATGCGGGGACGGTGCGGGTATTAACCAATGGATAACGGAGAAAACTGCGATTACCCATTACCCATTGATAATATTAAAATATTAAAAAATTAAGATGAAAATACTAAATCCTTTTCATAATCAACAAAATATTAAACACAATAATATACTAATAATTTTTAAACTCTAAAATTTAAATATATAAGTACATATAACTCTCCAAAATTATTATTTTACCAAAGATATAATAATATAGATAGTGTAAAATTAAATAGATATTTATATGTATAATAATTTTTCTATGTAAATATATATATCGGGGCGGGTACGGTGCGGATTATACTAATACCGTCCCCGCACCATACCCGCATATTAACGGTACGGTTATTCCCCGCCCCGGTCATTTTCCCCGCTTGAGCGGTTTTTCTCCTCCCCATTCGGATCGGATAACCACGGATACCCGTAACCATGGGTTATATTGCCATCCCTACACATAACTCATGCTGATAACGAATCTCAAAAAATAAAAATAACATAAATAAATAAAATAAAATAATAGTGTGATGACGTGTTAGATACATTTATAGTGGGACACGCTGGGTACATACGGAGGCCCACGGCCCAAATTTGCATCTCCACCTCAGTTGATTTATTATCATTTTGTATTTTATTTTTATTCGAAAATTTAATGCTTCAATCTTTTATTATTCTCCACTAGCGGACCTTCTCATATCAACGGCGAGTAAATTATGGAAAACTTCTCAACCACATCAAAACACTGCGTGAAATATTGTGAAATTACAACGATATTTAAACTTTTTCTTTCTTTTACAGACGAACGGTTCTAAAACTAGTGGTACACTAGTCCTTACAAATTTCCTTCTTAATCTATATTTTTCAAACTTTGTTGTTATGCTCTTTTTTCTTCCGTTAGTCTGAACTAATTTTTATGTATCTAGGTGTGTATTTATATGTGTTTATAACTAATTTTTGTGTATGTAGGTGTATATTTATATGTGCTTATTGAAAATGTCCACTCAATAAACATCGTTCGTAAAGTACTTTCAATAATTGAGTATTATATATTGAAGTTCAGATACCCTATTTCCACATTATGCATTAATCAATTTGCTCATCCACGTTATTGTCTCCAAATATTCTTAACCCCTCCACGTTCTTTTCTTAATATTTACCATGTTTTTGGAAGATATAATAATTAAGCAGCACTATACAGCATTGTTGATTTTCTTGCAATAATTATTACCATACAACAATTTCTTGTTTCTTAATCTCCAATATACATACTAATTCAATGCTACCGCTCACAGCGCTTCACCCGCTAATTGTCTCAGAAAAATTTAATAAACTATAGTTTGGAATTGGATATATTGATAAGAAAGTTATGAGGAAAATGCAAAGAAAAATAAAGAAAAAGTAGCTATAGATAATAAGAAGAGAGGAGCTTTAACGTCGTATATATATGTCACTATTTTTTTTATCACGCACGGATACTTGTATTAAAACTGGAAGCATAGAATTAGTACCGCTAAAAGTGACACAGCTTCTTACTTCGATACACACAAAAACAAGATCTTAGATCTTAGCTGTAGCATCTGAATTTGCTGGGGATACTCTACCAACAAGCCAACAAAACCATGCATGAAGCTAAAGACTAAGGAAAGTTTTCCTGATTCAGTTGTAAGATACTTCCATGCAACACCGTATCAAGTTGTGTACAATATTATTAGCCAATTTATAATATATATATATATATAAATTAATCAATATCGATCGATATCATAGAACTAATATGTTTTGTCCTTTCAAACCTCACCCTAACAGCTAGCTTGGATATGTTGTTTAAGTACCCTTGATTCTTTTCTGACACAGATTAAATATCGATGCTTCCTCGAATAAATTCCAATAGAACAGATTCCCCCACCTATAATAACACTATACAGCTATAGCTCAAAAAACATTGTAAGTTTCTATTGCACTCTCGTTTGGTAGATAGGATTTGACTAGACAATTATTTAGAATTGGATTAGATTATATTAGTACTATAACTTGTTTAGTGAATGTTAGGATTAAAAGATGAGATTAAGTGAAACTTGATAGACATAAGATAATATATGAGACCCATATTATTTTAGAATATGTGGTAAATAAAGTATATAAAAACAATATGAGCTCACATAAGATGTAACAAAAGCTTGAAAAGTAATTATAAAGTAGGCCACATATTTTTTTGAAATATTGAAAATTGGATGAGACTATTTAAACTCAAGTTCTAGAGGGAGCAAATTTATCCAACTCCAAGGCTCTAAAATAAGCTATAGTACTAAATTGTTCTTCATTTTACTCCCATCAAACATGGGGTAGGACTAAATAGTCCAATCTTTTTCTCTTGTCCAACCCATAAATGCCCCCCATATCTATAGTATTATATAGAAACACAGATAAGCACGTGTGCTTTGAAGTTTAACCCGCCTGTTTTTGTCCTATTTATTTATTTGTTTAATTTTTAAGACATTAACGTATATGAGTTGTTAAATAAAGCTAGAGCTGTTTTTATTTTTTTTATTTATTTTTTTAGGGCAAAAGCTACGGTTATTGCTTTCTTGTGCAACCACGTTTTAATCTATAACATTTTTTTTTCACTTGTTTGTATTTCTTAACACAAGCTAGAGGTGTTCTTTGAAGGGAAAGAGCTTACTTGTCATACACCATTTCTTTTTTTTTAAAAAATGGGACTTAACAACCTCCATTTAAACAAATTAAAAGAAAATACCTATTACTACTCAATTCACACCCCACTCTATTTAATATTTTAAAATTTTACAGTAGGTCTCTTTAGAAAAGTTATGAGAATAGAAAAAGAGGAATGTCAATAGAACCAACCTTTAGAAAAATAAGGGTGCTTTTGTGCATGTTGGAAGTGCAAATATAACTTTTATTGGAATTCATTTCTTGACCATCTCATTCCGGATTAAGTCCTCTAATTAATTCTCAACCAAAAAAAAAAAAATCCTCTAAACTCGTAATTTACTTCCTATTTTTGTGGGTCCCACAATATTTAGGGAGTAATGATTGGGACACAAAAAATTTACACCAAAAACTTGCACCACATAATGTGGCATCCATTTCAACCACTATTTTACTCAAAGTGGGACCACACCATTTAAGATTTAATGGTTGAAGTGGATGCCACATCACGTGGTGTAAGTTTTTGGTGTAAATTTTTAGTGTCCCTAGCATTACTCATATTTAGGTACCTTAAAAAAACGAATTAATGGCAATATTTACTTTCCTTTCCCAATTAAATGGTGAATTTCCACCTTTTAAACTTACAGACGAGCCCAGTACATCCCATATTGTATCTTATTGTTCTTGTCGTTTTCGCTAATAATGTCGTTTTTTATGCTTAATTATTGTTATACCCAATACATATACTAGTGTATGTTATTGTTCTTGTCCGTTTTTTTCTAAATAATGTCGTTTCTATGCTTAATTAGTCATATTTCTTCTTACCGACATTTATGTGATAGCACTACTGATTATAATTATCACTTCTTCTTCTTCTTCTTCTTCTTTTTTTTTTTTTTTGTTTTGTTTTGAGAGACGTTTATAATTATCACTTTGTTTTTAATATTTATTGTCATATTTTGTTTTCCCTAATGGCATCGTCTCAGATGTTTGTTCAACATCATTTTCGTTCATGTATTATGACATGCATGCAAATATATATATATATATGCCCTATAATTTTTAATAATTTAATTCCAAACATAGTACTCGATTTCTAGTTTTCTATCTGGATGCAGTCGGTAGCAGTACACAAACAAAACCAACAAGGCAGTAGGAAATTACAAGCATTCTATTCTCGTAATTAACATAAAATATATGTGTGTATATATATATATATATATATATAGTACCCCACATAATCACAATGCATGGTGATGATCACTTGTTCTGGTTGAGCCTAGCCGCGGCGGCCATGGAGGCTGCGACTCCACCAGGACTGGTGCTCATATCAGGCTTGTTCCTTATCTCCGCACCAATCACCCCTTCAGCATCTTCTCGCGTCACGGCCTTGTCCGCCGGCAGCTTCTTAGTCGCGTCCTTCACCCAAAAAAGTAATAACTAATTAATTAATTATCATCAAAGCTAATTATATGCACATATTAAACGACTGATAATATATATGATGAATATTCTTATCTGATATATATAGTAGCTAGCAGGTACGTACCCCAAGAACATCAGAGATGGTTGTCTTGTTTAGTTCGGACAAGGTGCGAGTATTTTGAGTGGCGGCCGACTGAGCAACCGCCCCAATACCACCAGGCTGCGTTAGGTCAATCCCAATGGCTCTCATCTCCGCCGCTTGTATTGCCGCCGCATCACTCTGGTCCACCGGTTTTTCCCCCAACGAAATAGCTGCCGCCTCCAGCGCCTCGCCTATCGTGATCGCGTCTTGGTCCAGTACTGCTCCTGGAGTCCTCATCGTGATTTGTGGTTCAACATACTGTCCTACAACCTATGCACATATATATATACACATATATATATACATATTCAATAAGTTTGCCAATTTAATAGATCATCCTGTCCTACAACCTATGTAGGTATATATATATACACATATATATACATATTCAATAAGTTTGCCAATTTAATAGATGATATCTAAATTGTCAATTTAATAGATAATATCAGACGGTTATAATGAAATGTATAAAATATATTTTTATTTTTTTTATTTTTTTTTTAATTTTTTATAATATAAAAAAATGTGCATTTTTTTTATTTTTATTTTTTTTTAATTTTTTATAATATAAAAAAATTGTGCATGATAAATTTTTATTTACCAAAATAATATTTATAAAAAAAAGTCTATTGAATTGGTGCGCATTTAATAAATACGTATATATATATATTCAATAAATTCGTGTATACATATATATAATAGGTTGCCGGTCTAATAAATTTTTTTTTAATCCATATTTATGTGTTTTTTTCAGTTTTTGAATTATTATCTAAAAGTAATCCAACGATTATAATGAGATGTATAATAATCCAACGGTTATTAATGTTATTTCTCTTTTTTATTTTATAGCATAATAAATTTTTATTGCTAAAAATAATACTTATGTAGGAAAAAAAAAAAAAAAACTAGTGCTATATATATATATGGGCTCGGTCGCACCAATGTAAAACTACTACCTGTCCGGCAACGGCTTCAGTGACGACGCGGTTCCCGGCTACGACTCTTTCCGAGACGGTGACGCCTTGCTCTCTAGCGACGTCGGTGGCGTCGCGGTGGCCGGTCAAGCCTAGACGCTCGTTGACGGCGGCTGCCGACTCCATGACCGCTGCGGGTCCACCCTTCTGAGTATTCCCGATAACCATGCTCTCGGCGGCTTGCATGGCGGCGGCATCTCTCGGCGCAATGGGCGTCGATGCCAACTCGCCCGAGACGTTGAAAACGTCGCCGTATTTGATGGGTTCTTGCTCCGGGACCTGATCTGTGGCGCGAGGCCTTCGCTGTTGTCCCTGGTTCATGTTGTTATAAGTACTAGTGTTGTCACTTGACTAGTTAACTACTTTGAGAATGAGAAGATGGTGGGCTTTTTGGGTTTGTCTTCTCATGGATCCGGGTAGCAGTTGCTGACCATTCTATAAGTAGAGGAGAGAGAGCCAAGGGGGGTTTCGGTGAGTACTTGATGATATTCGGTATTTGTTACACGTGGAGGATGGACAATGAGAGTTTCGGACCTTGGTGGCAGTTTTCAGGGTCTTGGACCTCTTGGTCTGACACTTGGGTTAGTATATGGCGTCCTATTATAAATAATTTATCCACGTGTTACATTCTTACTAATCCTATCTTAATGTACCAATTTTTCGTTTGAAAGATAGAATGACGTGAGATTCAGTTTTCCAATAAATATTATCTTCCAATACAAAACTAACAACTCTTGTGTGAGGTGCCCCATTATTCTTATTTTAGTCTTTAGCTAGACGCAACACGAGAGTCAACTAGTCAAGACAACAAGTGGTTCTTGTTCTAGGAACGGCAAGCAGTTGCCTCGCCAGAGTGGATTTTTTGCCTCTGCATTCTGTAACAAAAGGCTCCATTGCTTGGGCCCCATGCATCCAGGTCCAGGATACAAAACCAAATACGAGGCCCAATAACTTTGTATAGTCGTTTTGGATTCAGCTCCAATTAGTCCAAAAACGAACCGTTAATTCGTTTTTGGATTCTTAAATGTTGTTGAGAAATATGTAGGGAGAGAAGTTCGTAAATACCCGTTTTTAAAACTATATTTTCATAAATACTCGTTTTTTATTTTTATTTCATAAATATCCGTTTTTATATTTTTTTTTAGAGAAATATAGACCTTCACTATTTTACATATGAAATGTAGACCACGGTATATATTTCATACATTAAATGTATACCGCGGTCTATATTTTATGAATAAAATTTACACTCAAAATTGGCACACATTTTTAAATGTGTACCGTTCATATTTTACACATGAAATGTGTACCTTATGGATAAAATTTACATTGTAAATGTGGACCACTTATATTTTTCATACGAAATGTGGACCGTAAAAACGGATATTTTTGAAAGAAGTTTTAAAAACGGGTATTTTTGAAATAAGTTTTAAAAAATGGATATTAAGTGTAATTTTCACAATATGTAGACAACATAAAACTTTGATGGAAAAAAAAAAAAAAAAATTCCAAACACCAAAAGTAACTCAACCTAATTTTCTTTACTGACAACCAAATGTTACAGCCAATACCACCAAAATGCAAAACTAATTTTTTATGACGACAATTTTTTTTTATTTTATTGAAAAGTCAATACAATTCATTAACTTCACAAGTTTTTTAAAGTGTTAATGAGATTAGTCACCAATAGGGGTAGTTATTATAGTACAAAAGAGGGAAAAAAAAACAAATAATTCTTTTTATTATAAATCGTAAAAAATTGGTAACTATTTACTTAACCACTAATATATAAAAAGAAACGCCATTCCTTTCTTGCTTAACTGGCTTTAACGAATAAAAGTTCCCTTTAACGAGATTGGCCGCAAAAAAGTTTCATTTCCTTTTGGCTTTTCCTCTGTGAGTGTTCTTTCATATGCGATCCTTCTTACTTTGTAGCTTAAAAGTGGAACGTCAACTGTCAAAGTTACACAAAAGTGAACCTCAAAACTGGAATTGTCAAAATTACCATAAGATTTTGTCATTGCAAAGATTAGAAAAAAAAGTTAATTAAATTCCACAATTTATCCATGTTTTTCTATAGCTCTTAAAAACAATGGTCCATTTAAAATATTTTTGAAATTTTGGAATTCGGATACTGTTAAAAGTTAAAACCATGGAAAAATAATTCTCCCCAGTTTCCAATCTCTGTATCAATTTTCTTATAGTAAAAATTAATTTATATTTTCCGATAGTAATTGGAAATTTTAAAAGGAGCCACTTGAGCAATTATCGCATCTCTTTCGGCGTGCAAACTAAAGTTGAATACAACCTTATTCTTCAACAGCTTTTCACTTTTTTAGCCCACCAAGCAAAGAATAATCATAATTCATAATTCCCTCTTTAAAAAAATCAAAAATCAAAATTCATAATTCATAATCTTTTGTTTTTGTTTTTTTGGGACTGTTCCAAAAGAGAAAAAACAAAAATCATAGATCCCTTGTTCTTAGCAAATATATTTTTTATTTTTTTAAAATAAAATAAAATAAAATAAAACAATCATTAAAAAAAAGTTTTATCTCCCTTCTCTTAGAGAGTTGCTATTCGTTTCATTGAATTCTTACCTTACCGTTTGACGAATGCGGGTCCGAAAGAGACCCGTAATTTATTGAGAAAATAATTAGCAAAATATATACAAACAAATTATTATGTGTAACTTCGAAATTGAAATCAAAACATTCTCTTTTTCCTTTTTTTTTCCCCAAAAAAAGCAAGCTTCAAAGAATCAAAATTGATACCATGTCCCGTCATCACCAACATTTTTGGTTTTTTTTTTTTCGTACTGTCATCACCAACTTTATGTCTTTCCTTATCGGCCCAGTTTACTCTCCTTTGTTTCAAAATAAAATAATAATATTAAATCCCTAAAAAGGAAATAAAACAGTTTTTTAACGAATAAAACAAAAAAATATATATATATATATGGTCACCAATCCAGTGAGTAATTTTTTTTAACGTAAGTATTACTTATTTTGCTAAGATAAAATTCGTGACGGATTGTATTTTCATAATAAAAAAAAAACAGAAAGAATATTAAATAAAGATATTTATTATTATTAATTATTTTTTTTCAATTATTCAAATTATGATTTGTCGATAATAATCAAACGGATTAGCTACACATATGGTATCCCAGTAAACGGTCGTAAACGGTCACGTGTAGGTTGGTGAGTAGTAAGTCTTGGTACCCACGTAGTTCCAACCAGCCTGTATTTCTTATCCTTTTGTCCGGATTCCAAGCGCAGACCCCGTTTCCATGACGTTTATGGGTCCCTGCTTTATGGGCTCATACTTCCGATATTACCCCACTAGGTGGGCCCTCCTTTGCGTCGTTAAACATATGATTTAACCCTTTTTTTCAAAAGCACTGATCATAAAAAAAAAATAAAAAAAGCTTGTTCATTTACAGAAATCTCCTATACTATAGGAAAATTATCATAAAATGATTTTATATTAGTCAAATTTTTTTGACGAAAACTCTAGGACCCCGTTTGGTTCGCCTATTTGAATATGTGTATTTGAATGGAAATTGTGGAATGTGTTATAATTGGAATGAGAGACATTTGAATGAAAAAAATAATTGAATGTGTTGTAATTAGAATGGGAGCATTGGAATGGACCATTCAAAAACACTTCCCTTCCTTTCTTCATTCTCATTCAAGACACAAAAAAACCATTCCAATTATTAATTTTTCGGATGGACCATTTGAATGGAAAACTGAATTGTTGAAACAAACACACATTTTAAAAGATCATTTGAATGAAAAAACTGAATTGTTGAAACAAACACACATTCAAATGAATTTTCCATTCTATTGGAATGGAATAGTTGAAACAAACGGAGCCTAGGTTTTTTATATGTCAAATGAAACCTTCATATTATATTTTTTGGGGAATTCTACAATAGAAAAATAACAAACTTCTTTAAAATTAGGGAAGATAATAAATGGATGGAATTTAGCCACTTGTTAAAAAAACTAATTACATAGACTAATGTTTTTAGCTCTGTTACTAGTGCATTTTTTTTTTAAAAAAAAAAAAAACCTTATTTACTCACCTTTTTAGGCTCTTTTTTTATTTTGTGTGTCTTTTTTTAAGGAGTTGTTGTATGTAAACTGATTAAAAATAAAAAATAAAAGGAAATAAAAACCCCATCTTATTAACACAGTACACCGTGCAGGTTTTTTATATATTTTTTTGTTTTGTATTTTTTTTTTTATAAATTGTTGTGTGTATATTGATATAGGTCACATTAATTTAAAAAAAAAAAAAGAAAAATAAAGGAAAAAAGATTTATGTGTTTAAGTTGATTTGGCTCATCTTTTTTTTTAAAAAAAAAAATCTTATTTGGTTATTCTCCTATCTAATATTCCATTTATTTATTTTCTTCTTCAATTAAACCCGAAAAGAAAACTTGCATCTTTTTTACCATTAATTTAATACTATTTTCCACTCAAGTAACTCATTTATACATAACTGATTTACCACAATTTTTTTTTCCACGTTGACTTTCAATTATTTTTCGAAATATCCATTTGTTCTAGGAAATATGTCAAAATCAATATTGACATTTTATCCGTTAGTTAAAATCTCATAATTCCATCAACATTGATATTTTTTGTCATTGTTTGTTAATAACATCTATACCCATGCCTATTATTCCATAAGAGCCGCATGTGTGTTTGAATGGGAAAATTATATGCAAGTTTTCTCTTAGGATTTCATTAAAGAAGAAAATGAACAAATAGATATCAAGATAGATAGAAGAATAATCAAATAAGATTTTTTTTTTTAAGTAGGCCAAATCAACTTAAACACATAAATGCCAACTGGGGCTAGCTCAGTTGGTCCAAGGTTTGAGGGTTGTGTGTGTGTGTATTTGGGGGGTCAGGGGTTCAAACCTTGGTAGTGTGTGTGTGTGTCATTTTTCTTTAATTTGTAGTAAGTGGTGGTCATTAGTTAAGCCCCACTTTTTTAAAAAAAAAAAAAAAAAAAAAAACTTAAACACATAAATCCTTTTCTCTCTCTCTCCTTTATTAATGTGACCTTTATCAAATTAAACGCAACAATTCTTCTTTAAAAGAAAAAGAAAAAAACGAAAAATAATAAAAGAAAACTTACACGATGTAAAAGGGCAAATTGAGTTAATAAGTGAGTCATTTCATTTTTCTAATTAGTTTACACTTAATAACACCTCTCTATTTTTTTTTTTTTTTAAAAAAAGACAACACAAAAAAATACAGGGCGTAAATGGGTGATTAAATAGAAGGTTTTTTTTTTTAAAAAAAAAAATAGTAATAGAGTTAAAAACATTGATTTATGTAAGTGGTTTTCTAACCTTAGGGAGTTTTTTATTTTCCTCTTGTAGATCAATTCCCTTATATTTTTTATTAATTATTTCTTTTTAATTTTTAAAACATGTTAAATCTCTCCCTCCCCAATAAGTTGAGTTGGAAAAAATGAAAAAATAAATAGCACTAATTACCCTTGAAGGACAATGAAATTCAAGCTTTGTTCTTTATTAAAATTAAAAAAAAAAGAAACAGATCTAAAGACTAAAATTACACTAAAAAGGAACTTAAATTTATTTAATCTTTTGTTGTTATTTTTAAAACTGTTTTATTTTTATTTTATTTTGATTAATGACAATTATGAGTTTTACACTTCTTCACATGTAATTCAGTAATTTCATTTAATTTTTCGCGGTTGAACTTAATGAGTTTTTGATATATTTAATAAGTGTAAAAAATTGGGAGCATAATAGATAAAAATATACAAACTGAATGTTTAATTTGACATTTCGAACAACACACTAAGTGATATGAAAAAAAATTCAGTTTCCTTAAAAAGGGAAAAAAATAAAAACATGAAGTTTTGAAAAAAAAAAAAAACAAGGTAATCATAGTTATTTCTCTTACCTACATGGTATTGCATTCTATTTAACTTCATATTATTGTTGTTCTTTCTTTTCTAACACATATGTGTCAATTAATTTTATTATAAATTTAACTGTATAATTATCAATTTTTTAGTCTTTTTTAATAAAAAAAATATGGACTTCAAACTAAGACCTTCAATGTTATAAGTCAATTTATTTACCATGCAAAGTAAAATATTTGACCTGTAATTCCTAAATCTAATTATTGGTTCATTTTACTGCTAAATAATACTCAAAAATGTTAAAGCTGAAATTCACCCCATGTTCTAATTACTTTTCACTTTAAATTACAATCTTGCAATTGCGTGCACTTACTTGCAAGAGGAAATCTGTTTGATTTAAATTAGTAAGAGTTCTTTTTGCTTATATTTGTAAGAGTTCCAAACTATTACATGGTACTATTGTTCAAAGGATAATACTTGAGGTATCAATTTTTGTACCAAATTTTAAATATCTATACATGTGTCATATGATTTGTCACCACTCAATTAATAATAATGTTTAATCTATTTGTAGTAAGTTTTAACACACTAATTAGATGGTGACAACTTACATGCTATATGTGTTGATACAAAAAATTTAATACAAAGTTAAGATACGTAGTGTTATCCTTGTTCAAATAGCATCGAACTATATAAACGTACTTTTTTTTATTTAATCCTGTTCTATCTCATATTTGCAATTTTCCCACTAAACTTGTTGTTGCCAAGTTTTTGAGCCAAGTTTTTTGAATAACAATTTTCTTATGTCACAGCAAAATAGCGATGGTTATACACTTATATAGGTCGTTTTTTAGTCCTTTCACTATTATTCAATGTTTTTCTCAAAATTAGGGATATGATATCATTTTATACTTTTATTCTCATTTTTGAATTTTTCCTTGTCTAGAATGTCCTTTTGAGTTCCTTGTAAAGAATTAGTTTATATATGATTATTTTTTTATCTAATGGTATTATTATTGCTATTTATAGGAAATTGATATTTAATCAATTTTTTTAAATAACAAGTATTGTTGTTTTCTTTTATAATAATTTTACAATAAATTTCAAGCTGAAAGGTACACACATGTAATTTCAGAAAAATGTAATGCTCGTAATTCCAGTCAAATCGAAGCCCACTTTCTCAAACACTTATACCCATGACGCAGTACCTGTACGACATTTAAATTCGACAGTGAGTGATTTGAAATCCGCGGATACTGGTCTCTAATCTCTCTCTCCGGTACCTCATTTCTTGCTATTGCCTTCTTCAATTTTGTTCGCACAAAAATCCCCAAATCCACAGTCTTTCCATTATCACAAAAATCCAGAGCTTCGATTACAAAATTAGGGCACCCTTTGAGTTCGTAACTCTCCTCCCTCTTCTCTAAAGGTCTGTACAGACCTTTCTCTCTCTCCAGATCTCCATTTTCGTTGCAGTCGACAACTTTCTCGCTCTAAAGGTATACTTTCAGTTTCACTCTCGAAATTTTTTTTATCCTTTTATAAAATTGGAATGAAAATGAAGTATGAGACTTTGGTTCCTGTTAATGGCGTTTGTCTTTCATTATCGCTTTTTTATTCTTTTTATTTTTGGTTAGTGTCATTTCTGAACCTTTTTATTTTTTTTTTTTATTTTTTGGAAAAGAAATGGGTATTTATTTATTTATTTTTCTGCTTGTTTTGTTTTCTTTTTACAGTGATTTAGAGACTTTTGATGATCTGTTATTGCTTCTGAGTGTACTCGGTATCTGGGTTTTCAAGTCAGTGGTTGAATCTTTAGTCTTACAGAAAATTAAACGATTTGGACTTAGTGAACTTTGGTGGTTGATGTTCGATTTGATTATGTTATGGAGAATAACTATGAGGGTCTTAGTGGTTTTTTTTTAACTATCATTAAGCTTTGAATGTTATTTTTAGCATGTTTTGAGGCCTGGATCTGAGTTGTAGAAGTGGATCTAGTGGGTCAGACTTAGAATTCGAAATTGTGAAGTTGACGATACTGTTATGGAGATGCTTGTTGTTGTGGCACAGCATAGGAATCAGTATTGCAGCCGGGTCAAGTCACAAGGGCCTGTGCGGTGTGGCTCACCGTGTAGGGGCTTTAGAGGGATCAATTGCCGCAGTTTCCAATCAGCAGCTGGTATACTACCTTCCCCGTGGTTTGCTAATAATAGTCCTGGATACAAAGGGGCATGTTCTTCTCCGAGAACGCCTTCTCCCTGTGTTAATTCAGGCTCTGAGGGCAAAGCACGCAGTAGAATAACTGCAAAAAGCACTCCAATTGCTATTGATGCCAAACTTTCTAACAAAAAGAAATACTTTAACGAAGAAGTGTCTGTCGAAAGTCTTTCTTTTTCTGAGCTCTGGGCTGGACCTGCCTATTCGAACTCCCCGCCTCCGAGTTCTTTACCAATTCCTAAATTTTCGATTCGACCAAAGAGAACAGTGTCACTTGAATTGCCTGGCTCGCCACCTGATTATGATATGCACCCAATTGCCAAGTCCGCACCCGCATCTCCAACTAGAGAGCATAGCCCTTTTACTAGGGATATCTTCCACGGTGCTGACTCTGCGACCGAGACCTTGCGTCGCATTCTTAATCTTGACATCCACAATGAATGAAAGAGAAGAGGNGGGGGGGGCATCAGGCTCCTGTAAATAAGTCTTCTTTGCAAGTATGTTAGCTTAGATTGTATATAGAGTGAATAAATTTGTTGGTAGTGTGTCACCTTTTGAGTTTATTTAGCTGGAAGTGGTAGTGCTAGGAGAAGGAAACTGTATTACTCTGGTTCTAGTGGTCAACAATCTCAAGGGTTTGTACTTGGAATTGGTGGATGTGGAATTGGTTTAAGGTGATGGAATGTTTGTTTAACAGGGTAGGCATGGTATTCGTGATGGGACGTGCAATGTTGATAAATCTGACCCAAAAACTACACGAGGCAGTGGCATACTGATAGCTAGCAGGATAATACTTTTGAAGTAAATGGTTGCCTACATTCTACACCTAGGATGGAACAACCTGAATTTTCTAAGTCAGGAAATTACCTTTTTTGGACCGTTGAAGTTACAATATTAACTCCTTAATCTTCTCGTTCTTTTGCTAGTTTTAAGTAATCAATCTTTTAGATTAAAGTTGAGGACTTTACTTTTAGTTACCATGTATATTCTTTAGACTGTTCCTTCTTTTGCTGACTACTCATACAGAATTCTGTAGGTTTCTTTTCCTGTCTTGCGTCTTTATTTCCTGTTTTTAAGTTGGCCTTTTTGTTTTCTTCCTTAGAATAATAGCCTGATATTACTTAGTCTCTTTGTTCCTAGTCCAAATCCAATTGACTCCTTACATCATCCGTTTTTGTTTCAATCTCTTTGCTGGTCTTTCTTTGCCTGAATTGGTCTTTCCTGATCAGTCTTCCGTACTTGTCATGAATTTCTTTCCTTCAATTCATAACAATCTGACTCTGTTTGCTACACTCTACAAGGGTGTCTTTCCCATTCGCCATCTTTTCTGGTTTTTGTGAAAGAAAAGTGGGAAGGGTGAATGATTGATAATTCTGCTTCCTTTGTGTATAGGGTCAATCCATGATTTTCTTTATCCTCTCTGTCTATTCAGAACCCTTAGTTATTGTTCTGTTCAAGTAGGTAAGGTGAAGCCACATTCCTCCTATTCCTTGTAGGACTCCTATTTCTTGGAGATCGTTGACCTTGCCAAGCTATTTACAAGGTACTGCATTCCGTTTGTATTTTTGTCTCATTAAACATGATCTTTTATTAAATCATTCGTCTGTTGCTAATTTCTTCTCATTGTGGGTTAAACAGGGTACCAGTTGAAGAAGTATTCGGAAGGCGGTCTCATGCAATATGTTTAGGGCGTTTCCGTCCTTTTCATATAGCAATTCCTCGGAGGAACCAAGATCTTGTCGGCTGTATCGTCATTGAACACTTGTGTTTAAGAATGTACGGTTTCTATGCGTAGATGTTATGTACTTATGTTGGTGTACTAGGTGTTCATCGTTTTCAGTAGATATAATGTGTAATGTTTATCATTATCATGATGTCTATGAATGGTTTTAGCTCTCATCCTGCTATCTTATCTTTGAGCTTTAATGTTAGACTTAGTCCTGTTAGTATTAGCGTTTTATGTTCTCACTTTTACCAGTAATATAATCCTTTTTCCTTTAATCATTCTTGGCTGACAATGATTTATCCCTATGTTTGCTTTGTGGCCGATATTTGTTGCTTTGGCCCATTAAACTTTTAGAGTGTAGTTGTGGTTGAGTAAACGACTGGTGATTTGCCTTTGCCTGCTGAAAGATTGTAAGGATTTTCGTTTGGCTGCATCAATCTTTGGCCTTATCTTAGGAAACCTTGTGGACCAGGTTCAGATTCTCACTGTAATGGTTTCAGAAACCCAGAGTTGTTTTCAGGTTCCCGAAAAGTTTGGGAGATTTGTTTTACAGAAGGAACTATGCGGTTTTAGGTTTAGCTAGAGGGGACTGAGGAGGCTCTGGCTTGCCGTGTTATGGACCTTTTGGGGCGGGTTTGGATGCTCTGTGCACTATGGTTCATGACTATGAAGTTCTGGATACACAACTTGTATTTTCATTTTGCCTCTTTTCTATCACGTGATGGTGCCCATGTCCTTTCGGCCATTTTTGCCATCCCTATAAACAACTTAGTTTTAGCTTTTGCTCTATTATCCTTATGCTTCTATGCCCTTTTTTACAAAGTATAATTGAAAATCATGAATGACATGTCGTCGTCATGGTTGGCTTGTCTTGCTCAAGCTTGAAAGTATGTTTCGAGCATCTTACACTTTTTATCCTTATTCTCACGCGTATTTTGGCCTTAATCGTTCGCCGATTTTGTTTTGTTGGATTGGATATGGGAGAAATGACATTACGAAAGGGGAAAAAGGAAAACGATGTGTTGTGGATAATATTTTTGGAAGGGAACAAACACAAGTGATTCATTGGAGTTTTTGGCTGTAATCTTTGAACTTACACATAGACCACGGTGATGTTTCGCATTCAATACTTGATTATTGGTACGAATAAGCTGTCCCTTTTACTATATTGGCCATCTCAAGCTTAAGATTTGCATGGTAGAAGACTCGAGTATGAAAGCAATAACATTATTTCCGAAGCAAAATGTGACATTGCTTCACAGCATATATTCCTCTACAAGCCCCTCCCCTCTAAAGTTAAAATTCCATTTTTTTTTTCGTACTCGAAAAATGACATCCATAATCCATCAAAAGCGCACTGACACATCTCTCTTGAGGCGTAAAGAGGAAGACAAGATAAACCTTCCCAATCAGCAGCCAAAGGTGGGAAAGATGTTGATTTTTACGAAGGCTGGGGGGGGGGCAATGTTTACTAATTCATAATGAGATGAAAACTAATGCATAATGAAATGAACAGTAAAGGAAAAGAGTTCGAAGAGTAATGAGAATTAAAAAAAAACATTGGAGTCCTTTTTTTTTTTTTTTTTGGGTCCTCAGTTTATGTAGTGATTTGAGAGATTCTTCAAATTTTTTGCGCAAGTAAACAGCACTAAATGCATGAATAGATGGATAATGGGAAGTACTTTCTCTATGTCCATTCCCATTATGGTCAATCACTAATTAGTAAATGTGACCTTAAAAGGCTGGATCTTGTCATTTATACTCAATTAGGGATGTGAAAAAAAAAGAAAAAACAATGAACCGAACAAATTTAAGTAATCCACCAAGTGTGAACCAAATAAAATTGGAGGTGAATAAACTAAAATAAAAAGGGAGAAAAAATCTCCATTAAGTTTCATCGATTTGACTATGACTGGAAAAAAAAAAGAACAAAATAAAAGATCCGACTAAACAAATGTACTAATATATATTTTTAAGAAACGAAGTTATTTCCTTAAAAGACAAATTTGAAATATTAAAAGAAATTAAATAAATGGAAGGTAATTACAATTCTACTCGGTATAAGAAGCCATCTTTCCTCTACCAACAGCTCTTCTTCGTTGACAGGTGCCTCTCCCTACCGGGGAGGGGGTTTTCTATCTCTCCAATATGAGCTCTTTATAGTTTTCTTTCCTGTTTCTTATTTTAATGTTAAATAATTCTCCCATGTGGGGAGGTAGTCTTCCTCCTAAATCTAGATATAGGGTGGTCTCGAGTCCCACAGATCTAGATCTGTAGTGATTTGTAGTGTTTGTTTATGTTTCTGTTATTTTAGTTTACCTAGATCTTGATTTATAGTGATTTCCTTCTGGATCTGCTCAGATCTGAAGCGTATGTAAGGTAGTATTTGTCCCCTTATGGTTTTTTGATGAGAAACAAGAGACATCAACAACGGATGCTGAATGGAGGGTCACAACGAGCCAACCGCTGAGGCGTAGAACTTAATTGAAGCATACATCAACGGTGATTTACATAAATCTTCTACTCACGGGTCGATTTCGCCAAGATCCTCGTATGCATTTTTGCTCCAAAAACTTTTATCAATTTTCTATGATTGTTTGCTTTGTAATCAAAAATCTCTTTATGGGTATTATATTATCCTCAAATTATTAATGAAAGTTTTTTCCCTTCAAGAAAAAAAAAAGAAATTAAATAAATTATAGTCTAGTGCCTTTCACTCTCAAATTCGAGTCACCTTATCTGTAAACTGAACTATCCTACCAACCATAAATAAACTAAAACTACAAGAAAAATAAAAAGAATAATTCACATTGATGAGTTTAGGTATAGCTGACAAACTGATCGAAATCGATAGTTAGTCTGTGAGGTGCATGCAAATCGGCTAAACAACCCTACACTGAATTGCTTAGCTTTGTATTTGGTTTTAACTAGTTTATAGTTAACAATCAGATCCATGATCCATTCAGCATATTCATTTGAAACTCGGGATAATAAGTTCTAAATCTTAATTGTCGCAATCTTAATTTGCTGCTGAGCTGGATGTTTCTGACTGTCGTTTACACATGATAAATGCGTGCAAAATTATAGAGGAGTTTCTACTCTGCATACTTTTAATGGACTAAGCACACTGTTCCATCTTATTAGAACTCTTTTCATAAAAAGCTCTGTTGCAATTGACTTTTGGGACAAAAGGAACAAGCCAACTAGAACCTGGAAACTGAAACTTTGTACTCATATAGATCAATGGACTGCTGAAAGTTTTTAATATAATACCAAGGTAGGAAGTGCATTATGCAGTCATTAGAATTTGTCGATCATGACCATTATTGACCTCCCTAGAGGGAGAGAGAAACCAAAACTGAAAAAAAAAAAAAAGAAAAACAAACAAACAAACAAAAAAAACCCTTCTATTTTTTAAATTTTCATTTAATATAGAAATTGTGAGAAACTGAGAGTCGAGTTCAAATTTGGACACAAGTGTTACTAGTTTGGACACAGGTGTTACTAGCGACACAATCCAACAAGTGTAGTTGTGTAGTCACATTAATTGGAGTAGGTATCTTTCTTATCTAGTTTAAAAGGGCCATTCTACATCGGGTTCTATCAAAGAATGTAAAATACGTAAATTTGTAATCATCTATACATGTTAGATAAGATATATGATTTTACCTAGCCAAATTATTAATGGAGAACCATTCTTAGACCAATAGAGTATGACCATGAATATTTCTTGCCAAACACACAATGCTTTAGAACCTAAATATCTCTTGGTTATCTTTTCTATATGGTGCTATCTGTTAGGGCACAGTTGGTGCACCAGATAGGATGGCATGCATTAGTGCTTAAGATTGGAGTCTTGGAGTACATTGAATTGTAGTGAATTATATTTCATACGATCTTGTGTTATTAAACTATTAACTACTTGAAAAAAAAAAAAGTAAACCTGAAATTAAAATTTGAAATTACTAAATTTCTTAATATAGAATTTCTAATTTAATTTAAATGTTTAAATAAATTCAAAATTCATTTCAAAGGTGGAGCCTCACTATAATAGTGTGGGATTACTTATCTATTAACCTGAAAAGGATTAGTTATTTCATTTAGTAGGATATTATTTTTAGGGCTGTTCAAAAACAGGACGTACTTTGGAAAACAATCAAACTGCATTTGCATTTCGCCAGACTATATATTTCGTGTGGTTTTTTCACTAATTGTACCATTTTTTTTTATATGGTGATAAAATTCCCAAACCGCATAGGTAATTCGATCGGTGCATGGTTTGGGAAAGATTTTACGTGGTTCATGTCACAATTGCATGACACTACAATTGATCAAGATCTTATGTGCAAAAATTCAGTACCAAATTGTGTCAAACCACTTGTATATCTTGATACATCATTCAAAATAAAGGTAGAAAAATAGAAATTAAAAAAAAACAAAAAATTGAAAAGAAGTTCAATTACTCCTCATTTCAATGATTTTAAATGACATGTCAAAATTTAAATGATTAGGCACAATTTGGTACATGATTTTTGGACAGGTGATCTTGATCCAATTGTAATATGGCTAGTATAATTTGAGAGTAATTTATTTTACTTTCGATTTAACTTGTACAATGTTATTTTTTTCTATAATTACACCCTGATAAATTAATACTCACTAAATTGATAACCTCCATTAAATAATGTTTTTGCCGATCCGGGTCAGGGCTAACATGCTACATAACCTAAATTAATTCGTTAATAAATTTATAAAATAATACATTTATAAAATGCCCTTGCGCAGTTTCATACAGGACCCACTTACTACATGCAGCAATAATTTGCTAATATACAACTAAGTCCATATGATATTGCCTATATATAAGGCCTTCGTAAAATATGAATATAGTGTTGCTCGTCTTTTCTTGAAATTGATGTCAACTTGGATCTCATCTCCAACTTTCGTAACAGGTATTCTCATATAATGTGTGTTACGTTTTTTTTTTTTCGTTAAATGTTCATCAAATAGAATAACGTAGTACATTGAACAATGTAATATTTTATTTTAAAAAAAATAAATATTCTTTGGAAAAAAGTAGATATATTTTTACTTGTTTATACACAATGCATGAAATATAGTTAAGTCGTAAAACATAATATTTAATTCGCCTAATTAAACTAAAAAGGACATTAGAAACAATGTTTAAGAGAAATAAAGAAAATCTCGATAATTATTAATTTTTGATTAATTAATGTTATCTTAATTATTATGTTTTTCTTAATTGGTTCCAAGGTTATTAATTTATCGAGGTACCACTTGGATATATAATATTATATTTATGTTCTTTCTAGAGGAAATTAATTTAGAAGCACTAATAAACTAAGATGTTTGATCATTTGAAATGCTTATTATCGAAACCGCGGAATCCAAATCATACCATGAATAAAAAACAATTAGCATTTTTTTTTTTTACCAGTGTCTCCTCTTAACAAAAAAGTCAGTGCTGTCCTGCTTGGAGGCCCGGAAGGGGTTCTTCCCTTTTCTTTCTCCGGCCTCCTCTCCTCTCCTCACCATCTTCCTCCTCCTCCCTGCTTTGTTTTTATTTTTCAATTTTAATAATTGCAGATCTAAATTTGGCTTGTAATACTACTTTTTGTGTGGATTTTAGTCCGATCTAGATCTTAAATCTGAGATTTCTTATCACATCTAGATCTTAAATCTGAGATTTCTTCTCAGATCTAAATATGTTTAATGGCCGGCTTTTGTTTTCTTTTCTTTTTCACGGGCATGGATCTCAGTTAGTATTGGTATCATATAGTCTACTCTGCTAAGAACGCAGCCATAAGCAAGTATTGGAGGCAATAGATTATTAGTGGTCCTTGTTAACTTCTTTTTTTTTTCTTTTTTATTTTAAGAAACAGGGTGACCCACATATTTGTTATCTCGGAGTTTGAAATTGTAATTCTTAAACGTACATTGTAATTTTAATTTGAAGCTTTTTGCTTGATATATATTTTCTTGAGGAGTCCATTTATATATATATATATAAAAAAAAAAAACTCATACCACAAATACAGGTGCAAATTGGTCTCTCTAATATTATTTTTAACTGCATGGTTCAAGAATATGTATTCACTGCATATACAGTTGGACGAACTAAGACACCTATCTATTTTATTTATTTATTTTTTAATTAATTATCAAACCCTCACGTTACATGAAACCAGGATTTTATATCGTTATCCCGTTCCTATTCTCACCCACCAAAACATACCCAATCAATAATAAAAACTCGGGTACTTGCTCTATACAGGAATGACCCCTACAATACAAGAAAGAATGGTTTAAGTAGACCCTCTAATATAACCTAACTACACACGTTAAAAGGATACGATCGAAACTCAATATTATGATTCTGCACCGTAATACTTATCCCGTTCTTTAACTACTGACATATACAATTATTTTAGGTCAATAGACATTTTGTCAGCGAGAGGTCTTTTAATCTTTTATTTTTTATTCCCTCGAGGATGACAATTTCCTTTTTTATATCAAACTGTCGTTATGTAATAATTCTTGTGATATTAGGATATATATAAGTTTACCAATATGGACAAAATAGGCATAGGCAGAAAGGATAAAGTCAAGTATCAAAAAAAAAAAAAAAAAAAAGGATAACGTCACGCAAGAGAGAGAATCTGCATGTACGAAAATAATTAATCCTGCTTAAGGGAAAATTTGAACGAACAATTCTAAGTCCCTCGAGCTCATTATTGCATGGTAACGTAACCCTTCAATTAAATAAAACTAAAATGGAGTTTCTTTAACACGTTTGATTGTAATGGTTTGCTCAAAAGGTTAGGCAAGCTGCCAAACTATCACAGTCATAGATGATGATCATATATAATCTACTAAAATCCAAAAGCAGAGAAAAGAGTGCATATGCAATCAAAGATATATATTTATATATTACTTGAAAACAAACAAAAACCAACTCTACAATATCTCATCCTCTCTTTATCATTATCTGCAGTGGAGAGGGTTAACTAAAAGCCAAAAAGACAGGACCAAAACTTTTTCTGAAGGCAAAAATTAAAGACTAAATTAACCATACTGATCTAACAATTTTTGTTCCCTAAGAATCAATTTTCATCGAGAGACATGTAATTAAGAATTGGAAGTTACATAATAATTCTTTTGGGAGCCTAAAAACAATGCCTGAGAGCATCATCAAATTCTGCATTTCCAATTCCATCTAAGACCATTTCTTGGTAACGACATTCACGGCTACAAAAGGCCTTCTCACCTCTGCAAAATATAATACATATAATGAAATGAGACAAGATTATTAATTACAACAACGTTTTTAACATCAACTATTAAGTTTAGAAAGAGGGTATAATTTCGATATTTGGACAAAAAAATTACCTGTAAATGTAGATATCAATCTTCTCCTCAAGGTTCTTCTTGCAGGCGTAACAAAAGCTGAGAAAATTACTATCCGGGCAAGAGTTAGACTTGTGATCCGACAAAGAATAGTAGCTCTCCACAATGCAGTTGTCAAAAATATGTGTTGTCCTTGGTACAGGTCCATGAGAGATCACACATGTGTAGTCTTCAGAATTTTCCACATCGCTCACTGAGATCCAGTCACTCATATTGGCTTTCGGATCCTTTGCTTGGCTACTTGGATAAGCAGACCCACATGCGGATACATGTGAATTCCTGCTCTTGATTCCAAACTCAGCTGGAGAGCTTTGAGACTGGTCAGTTGGCAAAGGTGGGATTTGAACTCTAAGCTTAGTCCCTAACAAAACTTTCCTGTTACAAGTCTTGGAAAAATTGTCTTCGGTGTTTGTTTTGTCATTGGGTATAGGGTCAATAAGAACAAGACTGATGCCTTTTGCCTCTGTTTTTTCCCATGAGCGTTTGTTTCCTGGGAAAATCTTGGGGGATGTAAGAGCTTGGTGGTTCCTAGAAAATGAGAAGGGGTTTGAGAGAGGAGAGAAGGGCTTGGTGTCAAGAATTGAAGTGGGACTTACCAGACCATCATTTTCAAAAGGACCCTTTTTCGTAAAAGCTCTAAACTTTGGAGAACCAAAGAAAGATGGAGTTGTTCTGTTGTGGTTTTGATTTTGAGTTGGAGAAGGTTGAGAGCTATGATCAGCCATTAAAGCTTGCTGCTTGCTGGTCACTGCTCTAGATCTATTCCTCAGCATAACTCTTCTTCTAGTCCCAAAAAGAAATATTTTATGTGATCAATCAAAATCTGCAAAACAAGCAAAAGGTGTAATCAATATAAAAAATTGTCGAGTACCCTTTTAAGAAGAGAATCAGTTATATGACAAATTACCTCAAGCGAGACTCTCCTGTAGAAGAAGAAGAAAAATTGAACAAACCAGTTGACAGAGTGAGAAATGTGAGCTTAAATCTCTGTGGCCTCCATGAGTGAACATTAAAGTAGAGAAAAAATTATAGTGAAAGCAGAGAGAGAAAGTCAGTCGGTTAATTTGTCTGACTATATAGCTAGCAAGCTCTTGGTTTTGTAGAACTAGAAAAAGACTAAATTCCAATCATAACAGCTCGCATGCAAGCCATGTGATCAAGATCAGAGCTGATGTAGAAAAGCTCTGCATTTTTACACACCGAAAGGAAAAGAAGTCTGTGTCTCTTTATGCCCTCTCTGGTGATTCTCTTTCCCTCGGACCAGAAATTGGCATGAATTGCGTTTTTTCGCTAATTCCCACGAAAATTAGCCATCATTACCACCCAAGTAAATGAAAGATAATGCTTATTTTCTCTCTCTGTCTCTAAAACAAAGAAAATGTTAAGCTTCACTTTCTGGTAGTGGGATTTTCATATTCACGCCAATCAAGTCAAGACTCTGTCCTCTTTATTCAGATTTTTTTTTTTTTTTTTTCAGTCCTGCAAAATTTTGAGACTTGGGAAAGAGAGAAAGTGATGAGAAGATGAAAAAGAGAAACTCTCAACTTTAAAAAGGGGAAGCGTTTTGTTGTTTTAAAGGCTGTTAAGAGTGTCTCCTTTTAAAGAAGGAAAAAAGGTTGCCCTTTGCTATAGTAGCTAGTATAGTGTAAATATAGCACGTATGGCCAGTTTTTGACAACGGATCAATATAGTCTGTCTATGAAAGCTAATCCCAATATGTGTCTACTGTATATTTATCTACCCAAATTAATCCCTCACATTTGATTTTTTAAACAATGTTTTATTATTTCAGTGGGTGGACACAAAATAGGACTTTCTCCCTTTGTTTAAATCTTCGTTTAATCTTCTTCTTTTTCAAAATTGTTTAACTTATTTCATAACTAGTGCATATAGACGAAATAAATATTTATCCATTTTGCCAATCGTTAAGTTCATAATTATCTTATTCCTTTATTATAAGAACTTGTATTAGATTTTGATATGTTCAAGTACTTAAACAAATGAGTTTTCTAACTAGTGAATGTATATGAAAAGGTGTGAAAACTGAAAAGGAATTGGATTTTATCTATTTACTAGGGTAACAAAAGAAAAAAAGGGTGTGGCCATGCAAGCTCAATTTTCTTTTTTCCTTTTTGTATTTTTCGCTCACAAGTTTCAATCTTTTTCTTCTTTGTATGGTTTATTAATGGTGGTCGTTTTGTCGTTTTTGTTTGTCGTTTTTCCATCTCATCCGTACGAATTCTCTCACTCACCTGTGACAGTCATGACTGCGGAAATAAACGCACGCACTTGCAGGAAATGCTGAGATCAGCCTTACATTTTCTTCATTAATGTTGTTCTGGGATTCCCCATCTCGGCGTGCACATTATTATTTTTTGGTACACAATATAACGATATAGTACCACTTTGCCTCTGCCTTACTCATTTCTTTCTCTTTTTTTTTTTAATAATAATAATAATTTGTAAATATTATTATTTTCTTGGGTATATTCAACTCTGCCTTTACTGACCTCAGTTGGGGTTAGTACAAAAACCCTGTCCGTGTTGGCGTTACCTTTGACAAAGGATTTGAAATTGAATCCTTTGCCTCAATTGTATAAACAAATATGAGCTCCACGTGTGATCTAGTCGGACGCCAAAAAATTTCACTTTCTAGAAGGCCTTGTGGTAAGAGATATCTCTAGATTCTTAGATAGGTTCGAAAATACTAGTTATCGTTTTACTTGTCGTTCTTATAATGCGGCTGCTCATAGCTTTGTTTAATTTATTTTTTTTAATAATATTTCTCAGTATTGGTTTGATTTCATTCCAGATTAATTTACTACTATGATACTTGATGATCTCAGCTAAGTACAATTTTCCTTTCAAAAAAAAATATAAGCTCCACGTGAACACCAATATTTATATGACCCCTAATGTTAGAAGGTGGACTTCGAGGGTTTTATTTTTATTTTACTGAAAAATATCTTTCAAGGGTCGATTTTCTTAATCTCTAAAGGCTTGTACTATGTGCTAATATTAGTTTACACGGTTTTTTCGGTTCATTGGTTGACTTTAAAATGAATAATATACCCACAGAAAGGTGAACACATTTTCTAACCTCTCTTAAGTCAGCCTTAGGATAGGTTTAGACTTTTGTTAGCATTTTACAAATTATAAGACAAAAAATGAAAAAGTGGATAATTCACAGAATTAGAAAGTGAAATAATAAATGTGAAAACCTTTTATTTTCTTCAACCAAAAAGGGCAAAAGAGAAAAAGAAAATTAAAAAATAAAAATAAAATTCTTGCAGGTGTTATAGACAAATTTTCAGGCCTATACACTGTAAGCTTCTGGCTTGGGTGGCCCAAGTGGTCATTAGAGAAAAATAGGGGAGCTTGTGGGCCTTGCTTGCTTGTTAGCTCTCAACGAGAGTGGGCCCATAAAAAACAAAGCATGAAGGTGGTGGGCCCATCATAGAACAGACAATCTCGTGTTGATGGAGTTAAAGAGACGTACACTACACATCCCTGACTACCTTACAAGTAGGACCCACACTTTTAAACTCAACTCAGATACCATCCCATTTTAGATTGTGGGCCCCACCGATTGGGCGTGTCGTTTTCTCTTTGACATAACGTACTTATCCTTGGCCCAAATTTTGGGCCCATTTTTCTTGTGTTCTGGAGAAATGCGGCTTTCAAGATTTTTGACATTTTTCGTTTTTGGGATTTTCTAATATTGGATTTCAGATATTCAGCCAAAACCAACTTCCTGAGGGGAAAAGAACAGAATATATTTATTATCAACTTTTGTAAATCAGTGTCATTATACTTATTACTTTCTTTGATTTTGTAGTGTCGTTTTCTATTTGACCAATAAATTTTTATATTACATCATTTTAAAATTTGCTGAAGCTTCATAGCTTAATTGTTAAAACACAGTCTGACACGTCTGCAAAAATGATTAATTAAACATTGCATGTATGATATTTTTTGAGAAATGCCTATCCCCACTTTCTAATATGACAGGTTTATCTCTTTTTCCTTTTCCTAATATGACTTGATTTCATTTAACCTCATACCACAACCCAAAATGGTCATCTTGTTAATGACTTATCTGGAAAACAAAAAAAGGAAATATTTTAATTATCGCAGATGAAAAAGAAGATAAAGCTAGCATTGATTACAGCATTACATGTGGTTCCTGGCCTAGCATATAATGAAGTGCATAACTTTGATATGTTTAGGGGAATATGCATAATGGACAATGGTAATGGGGGCATTTTATTTTTGCCCCCTACCATACTGCTTTCACAACTTTTAAAGTGCTCGTATTTTTCCTTTTGAAAAAGCATCAAATTTAGTTCCTAATTCTTTAACGAAGTTGCTTGCTTTCTTTATTGAAGAGACACAATCATCTCTTCCAGCAACGCAATGTAATTTACTTTAAAAATGGCTAAAAAAAAAGGTAGGAATTATAAAGCCTTGGTGCCTCTCCCCTAAGCAACCATTATTTCCCTTGTTATTTGACATATAGTTCCAATTTCTTCAAACCAATTTCTTCAAACTAGCTAAGCATGATCTTGTTCAATTCATCAGTTACATATTATCTTAAAAAAAAAAAACGTAATACATATAGGTTATATATGTGTATTTGTATATACACATATCTTAAAAAAACACACGTGGTACGAGTGTAGTTGTCACTAGAGCCATGCAATATCATCTTACTTGGCAAAAATAGGCGGTAAGACTCATTGTTCACCCTCATAAAATCTTGAATTCGAATCAATCCCACTAGATTATTCAAACTATATAAATAATTTACTTGGTAAGAGATATATGATGTCCTTACTCTTTTTTTTTTTTTTTTTAAAAGTGGGGCTTAACTAATGACCACCATTTACTACAAATTAAAGAAAAATGACATACACACACTACCAAGGATCCCCCCAAACACACACACACAACCCTCAAACCTTGGACCAACTGAGCTAACCCCAGTTGGCATGATGTCCTGACTCTTTAAATCGTCTGGACGCACCATTATTTATTCATAAATTAAGAACAAAAAATCGGAGTAAGTGGCACTTATATACTGATGTACAAGTGTTATTGTGGTTAAGTGCCATCTGGCATCATCTTGTTGGGCACAAGAAATTGGGACCGCTTTGAATGTCGTTTTCGGTAGGCTTAAATGTAAATGACCCCATAATGCACTGTGGCTGTGCCAATCAATCAAGTGGATGTCCCTTTCCTCATTTGCAAGTGGGTGTTTCATGATAATAGACGATATAGTTTGGCAATAATTTTGGTTACAACAATTGTTGAGCCATAATTGGCTTGTTGACTGAGCTACTTGTTCATATTTATCGGTATGTGTTGGCACCAAAAACATATTACACTTAAATAATTGAGAAAAACCCATTATTGGATCTGATTTAATCTCTTGCCGTTTACCAGTTTACCTATGTAAGTGCTGCTATTTGTTGGTTCTAATGATACGCCAAGTGACCGAAGCAGAGAAAAATAAGGCCTATGTGGGGGTTGTTTTTCAATGTGAAAAAAAAAAAATGAAGAGTCCAAATGATGGAATGTTCCAAAGTTCCTACCAAGACAATCAACTTTCTGACCTTTGAAAAAGAAGAAAAATAAAGAGTGATATTCTTCTTGTGAAAGATTGATATAGATTGAGAATTGGAACAACCCTAGTAATCAAAGCTTTTATATGATAATAAACACGTATTAAGTTGATGGTGACAGGCACCACCTAAAAAATGTCCCACAGACCAGAATGATGAAGGAAACATCAATTATTAAGAAAAGGCTACAAGTAATATATATTTATCTTCTCCTTTTTTTTTTTCTTTTTTTTTTTTGCCCGGCTCTTTAGGCGAGAAATGTGTATCTATTTTATGCCTATTGAATATGCAGGGTCGTATGAGAAACAAAAATTATACACGATGAATAATTAGAGTTGGTTTTGCGAACTTGTATGATTAGGATCTATTTACTAATTACAAGTAACATATGCCATATTTTTCTTTATGTGACACCCGAGTTATGTGACCAGGCTAATGATTCAAGTAATCTTTGATTTTAATGGATCTTGGAAAGAATGGTTTGATTCATTGTTGTTTTTATTTTTGATGAAATGGGTGATTTTCTTTTTGCAAAAAAATAAGTGTTTACCCTATGCCACCTCCAAAAAATAAAAAAATAAAAAAACGTTAAACAAGTTATGATTCAGGTGGGGCTGGGAGAACGAGATGGCTAAAACTAAAATCTTAGCCAAATAGGCAAATGGCATTAAAAAAGCTTTAATTAGTCCTGCCATGTTTATACCCCAACGAGACCTTTTTTTTTTTTTTTGCTGGGACCCATTGAGGCCAGTTTGATTCAGATAAGTTAAGACAGAATATCGAGGTCCCACTTTCCATCCCCCCCAAAAAAAAAAAAAAAAAAACCTATCGGGTTAAACTTGCTTGTCTTATCCACAGGCCCATTGAGCCTCAAGCCCAACAAATAACGAGCCGCCCCACCCCACCCCCCAAAAAAAATCTATCGAGTTAAACTTGCTTGTCTTATCCACAAGGCCCATTGAGCCTCAAGCCCAACAAATAACGAGGCCATGTAATTAGGGTGAGTAGCACTATCGGATTTTGCATGTTTCGTTCGAACATTTAAACGGGTAGCATTTAAATGAAAATAATAGAATGAGTTATAATTAGAAAGAAAGATATTTAAAATATAATAAAATAGAATAGGTAATAATTAGAATGGGAGATATTGTAGTATAATATTAAAAACAACCCCTAAGTTCCATTCTCATTCTAATGGTTATTTTAAAAAATGTGTTATTCAAATGGAAAAGTTGAATTATTAAAATAAACACTTATTTGAATGGATAATTGGAATAAAAAAGCAAGAATGGTAGAAACAAACAACCATTCAAATTGGACTGACCAGCTATTTGACCATTTTTTGGACCAAAACTTAAAATATGATTAAGATCAAAATTTAATAGCTTAATATCCGACTTACTTAATGACAAAAATAGAAATACAACATATTCTACAACTGAAACTTTAAAATAAGCGAATAATTAGCTATAACTTTTAAAACATAGAAATTTAATTAAATTAATTTAAAAAATTGATCATCCACTTAATTTTCTTGTAATTTTAATAACGAAAGTTTGGGTTGATATTCTAAAAAGTTCTATTAGAAAAATATCACTTTAAAACAATATTTAGAAAAATACCATTTTTTTAAAAATTAATATTTTCCAATAATACTCGAGATAACTATTTAGGTTACTTAGAATAACCAATCTAATTACTTGAAATAACTGATCAAGTTACCTCAAGTAACTAGACTAGTTACCTTAATTATCTCATTAATTAATAAAAAGTATTATTTTAAGTCTCTGAATAACGACTATTCTAAGGTCATTTTCTGTTTTTATAATAAAAAAGACGTCATATTTTCCTGAAATCCATGCAGATTGATAATTAGGTTCATCGTGTAACCGGACAGTCGATATTTTATTTTTAAGGGATCAAATATCGATTTTACACTTAAAAACGGTTGGCTAATTATTAATTCAAAAAAAGTCCAGATGGAATTACAGGCCAAAAAGTTCAGACAGAACAAATGGTTTACAATTTAAAATCGCCTAACAAACTATATCTCCAAGTAAAACATCTATTATTTTCTAGGGGAAAAAAATGCTACAAATATGTCGAACTATAAATTAGTTGAACGTAAGAGACCAACTCCTCGTAAAACAGTCATAGGAAAACAAAACTGCTGATCGTCGTGGTTTCCAGTTTCAGGGAGGTTTAAGTAAAATATCATCACTGCTTGATTTTCTTATCATTTCTGGTTCTCTTCCTAAACTCTCGTTTCTCATCAGAGTATTGCTTCTTTATTAGCAGATTGCTCATTGCTGTTTTCACAGCTTCAGCAGCAGCCAAGAAAACTTCTTCGCTATAGGATAAACTTCCCTGCAGCTTCTCGAGCAGTTTCGCTCCTGCAGGTACCTCATTATCTTCCAACACAAATGGCTCGTGCTGATCAGAGTCAGGATTGCTTTTCATCAACCCAGAGATAACCCTTACCCGGGCCAAAGAGGGTTGTTCGGAAACATGCAGATTAGAGACACCAGTAACCATCCACAATAACCTTGTGGAAGAGCAAATTCGCAGGCTTGTAGGAATAAAGGTCCCTCCACCGATAGATACCACCTATATGAATCACGTCATTAAAAGAAAATAAGAACGCAAGTTTCTTTCTATGATACTTAGTATTCAGGTTTGTCTAAAAGCTCCCCGAAACTGGAAATGCATTTCAACATCTGAATTAATGGAAACGACTTAGGAAATACTAATCTTGAGGATTCACTTTTAACTTATAGCTCTTCAAGTGGAACATGATTAACAGGCTTCATAGGATGAGCAATAAAACAAACTGAGAACAATATCATGCAAGGTCAGGAAACATGCCAATAAATTGTTTATGTAAAATTGTACTAGTGAGGTTAATACCTTGGCACAAGAGAGAGTTCGCCCAGAAAGATCGCATTTCAATAATATTATTCCTTGCAAGCTGCAATAAAAAATTTTTATTTGTATCGCAGTGAATCAACAGAAGACTTCAATAGAGAAGAATAGTTTTCAGTTACACATCGTCAGGAACTTGCCTTTGAACAGCCACAGCAACAAGTGAACCATCTGGGTTGGTACATAGATCTGTGACAGCTGAATAGCACTCCGCTTCTCTTCCATTTGACACTAAGAGTCCTGCCTTCAGGAAGAAAGTGAATGAAATCAAGTGAACGACCATCAAAAAAGCTGACAAACAGTGCCCTCAGGGTTTTTTTAAATTTTTAATTTTTATTTTTGGTATCCAAAAAATCTCCCAAACCCGTTAGCAGGCTCGAGTTTGAAATGGGCCTCCAAGTTTCTAAAATCCAATCAACTACAGTTCTCTTCATTATTGTTTTGGTAGTGAAAAGTTAAAACAGTTCCCAGTAAAATTATAGTGATATCAATGGCATCTAGTAAGCTATGCTGCGAAGGACCTATCTCCTTTGTGGAAAAATATTTGGCTCCTGTGTAAGGTTCGAAAGTATATACTGGTGAAGTGTTCAGCAAGATAGTAATTGCTTATGAACAAACATAATAGAAATAAAAAAACAAATTGAAGTGTCAAATCCATCAACATTGCAAGAGAAATATTTAAGAAACAACATAGAGATCAGTGAGAAAAAAAGGAATCATAGAAAAATAAGAACACCTTTTCTCCAACTTCACAAGTATCAAGAAGATGTCCCGAAGAAATATCCCACAAGCGAACCTGCAAAAAGTTAATGGATTGACCGACCATTACTCCAATTCTACCGAATTAACCCACAAGCACTTTAAAGGGCGTGACTTATTATGATAACTCACCGTCGAATCACCACTTCCAGAGACAAGAAACCCCTGGGGGCACTCCTGAGAGCAAACAAAGGAAAGGCACGACACAAACCTGCCCACAAACGCCAAACACAAAAGATGTAAATCAATGTCCAGGGGATGTAGAGCTTTTACACATGGTTTTGACAAGATAACGACGCATAGACTGACGCTTCTACCAAACGTACAATTACTTTAGTCTGTAATCAGCAAGTTTGGTTATATAACAACACGTACACACAGACTGTAAAAGGGGAAATAAAAACTGACGCACTCTGTATGACCAAGGCAAAAGCTTTGTATCTCATGAGCTCCATCTAAAGGCTTCTTGGGAAACACAGTCACCTGATCAAAGAGTGATGTAATGTTAAAAGAAATTAAAAAATCAAAGTTATGTCTAGTTCAACAGGAAGGAATTATGGATTATACCCGAATCTTAAAATCCCGGTCAGCACTAACAATAAACTTTCCATCTGGTGAGAACTCCTGCCAAAAACACATTATTAAATAGAAGTTGTTCACTAATGCCTCTAACCAAATGAACAAACGAGATAAATAAATAACATTGTAAACTGAAAATGCGCGAAGGTAAAAAATTGTGAAAAAGAAAAATAAAAAATGAGATTAACCATCAGGATCCACCATAATCAACCAACAGTCATTAAAACATGTAAGAAAGGGGAAGATACATCACTGACAGAAAATAACTCACCAGGCTGGTGATGATACTACAATAGTGAGATAGCAATGGTGCAGCCTTCTTATCCACAGCAGCTTGTCCATCGGGCATGTCGAGATTAACAATCCAAACTACTCCAAATTTGTCGGCAAAACAAACATAGAAACCATTATTACTTATGGCAACAGCAGTGACTCTTTTCTCCGAGCACCTATTTCAAAAGCCAGCAATATATATCTTTTAGTTTTTTAAGGAAGACAAATTATAGCCTACTGCATAACTAGAGCAAACAAAATGCCTTTGATGTAACAACAACAGCACATAAACAAAAATGCAAACTTGCAATACCAAAATGCCAAAAAAGATATAAATCAAAATTCAAAGTATGACAATCCGATACCACAGCCATTAACTAATGGGGGGAAATATGGAGTCTTATTCCAACACTAGATAACGTATCAAGGAAGAATTCTGTTCAAAACGATCATCACTCACAATGCCTCATTTTTTTCACATTAGAAAACATAAAACATTCTGTAAAACCGGGTGCCAAATTCCATCAAGTACCCATTTTCACAATTGACGTAAAGCTGTGAGCTCTCAGAACTTACACAGTAGTAATACAGCGCCAAGACTCCGTCGACCATATCTTGACAAGTTTATCATCGCCGGCAGAAACAAAGAGCTTCCCATTAGCTCCATAACGGATGGCTCTAATGGAATCCTTATGGAGAGACCCCGAAGAAGAATCATCTTCCAAAGAAATAGCACCACCCTGACTGTCAAAGAAAAGAGCCATAAGAATAAAAGTTCAAACATGGTCCAGTATCCGTTTAGGTCGTTACTATTCCAATTCTAACCGATGAAAGTTCGAAATTTTGTTAAATGTGGGGAAACACTTTAAGAAACCAAACCAAAACCAAAATCAAATCAAATTCAACACAAAATTTGCTTTTCTTCTTTTATCTACTTTTCCTAAGATTTTCCTGTACGGACAAACAGAGCTTAAAGTTCCGATATTGACTGAAGATTTGACATTATTTCTTATCAATAGTAATCGACGATATGGAAAAGGTGCCAGAAGACGTAGAGGTGGCTAGCTCACCGGAGGTCGAAGACGCGGAGGTCCGATCCAACGGCGACGGCGACGGATTCCTGGGTCGGGTGAACCGCTATCAAGGCCGGAGCTACCTCATTATCTTTGTTGGATTCTCCAAATTCCGTCGGAGCGTCCTCCATTTTTGCTCCGATTCAGAGACAGTGCAAAGAGTTGAGCCCTGAATTGAAAGCTTTATTTTTTGGGATGGCTGAAATTAGGGTTTTACGATTTGCCCACTCCCCTGAGGTTTTCAACTTTCAGGGTTTGGCGATTGAACCAAACAATGAAGAGGAAGACGAAAAAGGGTTTTATGTTTTGGGCTTTGGGCTACCTGTTAGTTTACAGCCTTCAGCCCACTTTTTCCTTTACTAATATAATAAAAACAATAATAATCAAAGAAATTCTGACACAATTTTTCATCTAGTTTAGTACATGGATTTGTAAAACAAATTTGGCAATTTGTTTTATTTTTCTCTCCCTCTCTCTCTCTCTCTCTGCTTTCTTTTTTTCAAAAACAATTTTTTTTTCCTTTGCTAAGTGATCACATTCCAAAGAAAAAGGAAAAGACATGCTTAATAAAATTCATATACTCTAAGTTGTTGCCCCTGTCAATAATGCTAAGGCATTCAGTATCACCTTTGCTAAAGTTACAAGGAACTCCTGAGAAACTAACATGAAGAAACAAAGGCCAAACATTATGGCTTACAACTAAACAACTTAAGCCAGCAAGATGGCCAATTCCTCGGCAATAGCAAAGTAAAAGTTTGCACAACGAGACAGCAGCAGCCACCAACAACAAATTAAGCCCTAAATTCTCAACTGTGTACAACCAAGAATAGTTCCACGGCACCGTGTCATCGGAGCTGCCTGGCGCCACGTTGGTCTTTCACCACTGATTGTCAGGACATCAACATCAGACATTGGTTTGATCTCCCAGTTCCACTGGTCGGGACCAATCACACCTCCAATTACATAAATCTCGTCTCGCAGGCCAGTCATTGCAAACCCAATTCTCCGGCGAAACTCTGATGCTGAGACCACTACTTTGCTTGCTTTCCCATCCTGCTTGGATATTGATCCATGACTCATAACGTAGAGGGAATCCTGAACAACCGCCATTGGACCCTGGAGCCAGCAATAATCCTCAACTGTCCACCCAAGCCCTTTACTCTCCCAGACTTGGACTGTCGATAAGCCCTTATGTAAAACATGGAGCTTTCCTCCGACAACTACACCCGAGCATGCAGAATTGTGAGTGCGATGGAGATCGGGAATTGGAACCCATACATCCTCGTCGGGGTCATACATTTCTGCCTGAGAAATTGATTTTCGGCAGCTGGTGAACCCACCTGCAACAACAATTTTCCCATCCAGAACACAGCAGGCAAACATGGCCCGGGGAACTAGCATTGATGCACGTGGAGACCACTCTCTGATTATGGGATCATACGACCAAACCTCATTGGTCGCAAAGCTCCCATCTTGATCACCAGTCTGTGGATCAACAGCATCACTAACACCACCAAGTACAAACAGCTTTCCAGCAGTAGAGACAGCACCAAAGTGAGAAAGATGCCTGATTTTGGAGGGCAGAACAGGGAGTGTAATCCAAAGATTTTGAAGAGGGTCAAAAAGCTGCCATAAATTTTCTGGGTCAAAAGCACATACGCATAAAAGATCTTCAGTTGCACCAACTTCCTGTCGTGCTTTCAACAGTTCAGGGCTACGAATAGCAGCTTTCCAGGAACGAGAAACAACCTCCAACTTGGGATGGAGATAAAAAGGAACCCGCGCAAGGCACCTGAGGGCAACCGCGTCAGGGAGACCTTCAATCAGTTCAGACATAATAATCTCAGTTACATTTGTTTCAGATGATTCTCCACTTGCGAGTTGTTGCAACACTGGAGGCAGCATTTGCACATGCAGAAAACAAAGCAATAAGTCAGTACAACTTAGAATAGAAAATACAAGCTTAAATTATTTCATAACATCTATGGCTTAAAATTTCCGCAACAAAGATACCAGAGTGAAATGATATAATGCCTCCCAGATGTCCGAGGAGATCTGAATGATTTAAAAATGATAAACAAACTAGTGCAAACTAAGTACCACAAAGATATGCCAAACAATACAAGGAAATTCTTCAATACTACAGGCAAGGAGTTTATTCACTTCTATATTTCTTATAAAATCAAATAATTTCGCTTAGGAAGAAAAAGTGGTCCTCTAGAAAGAGAAATTTATTTACAAAGGATTGTGTAGTAGTTGAAGAAATCCAATGACTACTTGATTTCCAAATCACTGTTATTATGAAAATTTATGAATAATGCTTGACCCAATATTTTTTGAGAAAAAGGCTGCAAAGACCCAATAATAAACATAAGGCACACAATTCAAAAGACTAAAGTACAAACTTCAATGAAAAGAAACAGAAATTTGACACAGATATAAGAGTATAGCAACTCATTCTTTTTGCCGGCTTCAAAGTATAAACAAATAATACGACCCATGTTTGCAACTTCTTCAATACCAGTGGATAGCAATGTAGCACAAAAAGTTGGCAAGGATATCATAGCATAGACTAACTTTTAACAAAGAATAATGTACAATATCATGCTGAATTCACTGAAATTTTATGCTTTCTGTCCACCTAAATCTAACAGATCTAGAAACATTCTCATTCAACACTACTTAGGATCCAATACAGGAGCTCATATATGAGACAAAAATTCACTCAAATGATCTATACAGGCACAGACTTACAAATTCTGAGGAAATAACTCAACTGGACGAAACATGAAAATTTTGCCTCCAAGTTAAAAGCATAAGTCAAGTGTCTCAATAAAACAAGTGACCCTGTAAAGGATCTATGGCAACTCAATTTCATACCTCAGAAATTAAAAACTAAAATTCATGACAAAGAAGTAAGATAAGTCATTCGAAGCAAAGGGCTCCACCATTGAGGCATTGATGCATGATCCACTTCTAAAGTTTCCAAATTGATTCCACCTACACGCATTTCTACCCATGTAACACAACCTTAAAATTATTATTGTGAAACACCAACCCAAAAGCCAAGAATCAAATATAGTTTTTTCATCAATATACTTGCATACCCAGAAATCCAAAACACAAAATAAAGAAGCAAAGACTGAAATTGGAAAACCCCAGCATTCAACCCATTAAACAAATGCTCCAAACACACGAAAAATCAACTACACTACAAATTCATATAAATTTAAGACAAAATCGACCTATAATCCAAGAAAAGGTACATGGGTTTCCAACGATTTCAAATTCAGACCAAATTTCAAGCAATATATCTCAAAGTACGCTCAAATACAAGTAGGGATAACCAAGAAAAAACGAAATTTAAATCAAAATAGTATGCCTTGGAACCTAAAAGGAGTAGATGTACCTGAAAGAAACGACCCGACCCGGTTAAGAACACAAGATTTAGGTTCTGTCGCTGAAAATTCTAGAGAGAGAGAGAGAGAAAAGAGAGAGAGAGAGAGAGAGGTGGTTTTGGATTGGAGAGGAAGATGACTTGAGAGGTAAGGCCTGAAGAAAACGCCGAGTTAGAAAATCAATATGTTGTTTTTTATTTTCATTATTATGTTTATAAATTTAAAGGCTGTTATTACAATTTCGAGCGTTATGACTTATGACTTATGAGACCCTTTTTTGCGTGTTTTACTTTGCCTTAATCTGCCTTTCTTTCCTATCATTATTTTCTAACCCTAAAATATCAAGAATACCCATTTGGGATATTCCTGTTTGTCGATTCGTCATTTCTCACTGCTAGGGCATTTTAATTATGTTCTCTCATATATCATACATCAGAATCTCATGCGCATATCACGTGGTTTGAAATTTTGGATAAATTAAAAGGAAAAAAGGGGTTAATGGCACAAATGATCCTAAACTATCGAACTTAAGGTAATTTCCTCCTCAAAATTCTAATTTTTACAATTAAGCCCCTAAATTTATTAATCTGAAACAATTTGATTCATAAACTGTCCAAATTACAATCTGTTATTAATTTTCTAATGGAAACATGAGGAGTGCATGGTAATATTTGAAAGTGTATTTGAGAAATAATTTCAGAATTTTGAACATAAAAATGAAAAGCTACAAAAAAAAAAAAAAACCCCAAAATTGCAAACTTAAAAAACAAAAAAAATGCATATAATGTCTTTTTTGTTATCTCTAAATTATTTCATTCAATTTATTTTCAATTAAAATACTCTTTCAATTGTTGCCATGTGCTCCCTACGTGTGTTTTTCATCAGAAATTTAATAGTACGTTATAATTTAGATAGTTCAATGACAAAATTACTTCAAATTTCAAATCAGAAAATTCAGTGACTAATTTATAGAAATTAGAACTTTGAGGGCCAAATTGTCTTAAATTGGATAGTTCAATGATCATTTATGCCATTAACCCTAAAAGGGAAAAAAAATCAGGAAAAGTGGTTCAAAATTAATTTCTCAATTTAGAATAATTAATAAATAAGTATGCCTTCACTTTCATGCTTGGTTGGCGACTTGGCTTAATAGTATTTCACTATTGACATTCCTAATTCCTTGAGGTGTTTCCATTTGAAAATAAAATTAATAAAAAAACTAAATAACAAGGTAGATCTATGCCGTCTCTTTTCTACTTATCTAATATCCATTTTATAAAGTTGGGACTGATTTTATTTCTATAAGTTCCACTTCCATTGAATAATGATGCATGTGTTTTCTGTGGGGATCAGATATATCAGATGTGTATGTCTCTTTTCATAAAACTTGCTTAATTGAATTATTACTGGTCCCAATTGGTGATTAATGATTATTATAGGCAGAGTGGTTACATGGAGTTATCTTTATTCAAGACCATAAGGTACGTTATTTGAGGCTAGAACCCCAACTAATCATTTAATTCTTGAAAGAATCGCTCTTGAAATCTAGGATTCAAAAATCAGCACTTTGGGCATGTTTGGATTGTTTCATCAGATTAGAGAAACAAGTTCAAGAACTAATTTGTCTTTAATCGGAATGAGAGCAATGTGCCTCTACCTTTTCATACTTAATAATAATAAAAATAAAATTCTCCTTAGGGTGGGAGTGGGAATTTAAGTATGCGAAGCATATTCTTGTTCAACTATTTTCTTAAAATTTAAAATTAAGAGAATACACCTGAACGGCTGTAATAATTTAGAAAACTTTATCTTTTACTTAGAGAATACGCAATTGACTAATCCAAGATGAGAATATAAAAATTTAGCTGAGCTGGAGATTTATAGAACACAAGCTCTAATTAAGACATGCTAATTTTACCAAACGGACAGATATTTTCGAACCTTTTTTCTCTCACTAAAATGGGCAATTTTCTATGTTGTTAGGTTGTTACCTTAAAAAGCTAATGGTTTAGATAATGATGTCGCATGTTGGCTACCCAATAAAATAAAATATAAGATAACAATAAAGTCTAAGCAATATAATTGATGTTCCTTGGAGAAAATCCCATACGTCGGCATAAAAATAGTACTACTTGTTCCGGTCTCTGTTAAATCATGAGTTATTATTATTTTATTTTCTTGCTTTAACTTTTTAAATTAATCATGAATTAACTAACTAACAAGCTAAGGAACGACAAGAATGAATTTGCGTTTAGAGTTTAGACTTGTGTGAATCATCTTCCTATTGTTTTTGAACGTCGATCATGATCAGCATATTCCATGGATTTTGTGGACTTTTTGACTTTTTTTTTTACAATAAATTGGCGGACCCAACTATCATGCTGGATAGTGGGGTATTCCTATAATTTGACTGTAAAGGAACCTTACTAATTATGCTTATTGTTGGTGTGTAAATAGGTGAATAGTACCACTAATATTAATTAACTTGCACATTAGTCTTTATAATCAAATAAATTATATGATTTGACTTATGAAAATTTACAATTATACTCGACGCGTTTTTATTCCTTTAAAGTATTTTACAATAAGTTCATTATCCATATCATTAAAAATGTCTTTTTCAATATAAACAAACAAATTAACATTCATCCATTGATCGCTCATTCTATTACGTAGCTGACTCTTCAAAAAATTCATAGAATAGAATACCCTCTCTACATTAGCAATAGCAATTGGTAAAATTAATGTCAATGTCACGAGTCGATAAGCTAAATATGGTGTCTTCTTGTCTCAACTATTTTTTGTGTAGGATCACCAATACTTTTCAATTCATTAAATTTCTCACTGGAATGCATATCAATTATATATGTTTTAAGTTGATCACCAAGTTCCATGAGTTCTATAGTAGAAAAATCCTTTGGATAATATTCAGCAAAGTAAATTAATATTTTCTTGTTAAAAACTGAAAATATATCATATAGACACAAACATGCCATACAAAGAAGCAAGTCTGAAAAACATATATTTTTTTTTATTGAATTTATTTAAAATCAATTAAAATGAAATAATAAGTTATAGTAATTCTGAAATGGGTTTGGACCTTTTTTTACTAACCAAACTTTTAATTTTAGACTTATGAGGTTTTATTGTATTTTTAAAATCTTTTAAGGGGCTTAATTTTTTTTCAAACTTTTTATAGAGTTATGTAAAAAAAAATTTTACAAATTTAATGAATATATAAAAAAAAAAATAAAAATTGAAGCCTTTGCTAGTGAGCCAGCTCCGTCCGTGACTGTAACGAGTTGTGAGCAACATGTAGAAGACTAACTAGAGGAATTTCATGTTATATGGTTAAGCCACGTTTCATGTTAAGACATATTGGTGTAACTTGACTGAGCATATATAGTCCCCTGCCTCAGCAGGACACCACAAGAACCGTGGTCATTACCTCCCTCAACGCTACGTACATCTACCATTTTGGGGACTCACGTTTCATTCAGTCAGCAAATTCGCTGTGAATCTGAGATAGAAGAAATTGATATATTATACATATATATAATATTATATCTTTTCCTGGTGGATTGTGTGAGTAATAAGGGGCGGAATTAGCTAGTGTAAACCCAAAAAAAAGGAAGCTAGGCTAGTGAGCCTTATAATTTGTGTCACCAACTTTTTTCTTGCTACTTTATAAGAGATTCTTTGGTGAACAACTGAAAAGTATGGGACTTTAAAGAAGATGATTAAATAAATTAATCAGTCTTAGATGTCTATGTTTGGTTTTGTTAGCCTTTTGCTACATTCGTGTCTATCAAATCAAATGTCTATACGTTTGGTATGAAAAGAGGATATTGTACGGTGGGTTAATTTTTATAGAACCGGGTACCCATTTGCTTTTGCATAAGATTATTAACATATTATTTTGGTAAAGGACGCCACTAGTGCAACTGGGGATAGGGATAGCCATGGTCCAATTCAAGCAGGCTCAGGTTTCCCCAACTACCGACATATTTGAATACGGTTTCAACCAAATAAACTACTGAAAAATAGTCACATTGCTATCCGGAATGGAAATACATGAGCTACGCATGGGCTTTTTGGGCCTAGTCAATACTGTCTGGACCAAGTTTTCCCTTAGAGATACAATTGGCCTCAGAAAAAAACCCAATAGAAAGTACTATTGCATGCCATGAAAAGCAAGAATTATGAAATATTATTACGATACAAGCTTACTAAATGATATAAGAGGTAGCTATAAATAAAGTAGGCGGAAGAAGCTTCAAATCTTCAAGGCGATTAGCTCAAAAGGAATGCTTGCGTTACGCATCTGATAGCATCCTAACTATTTATTGAGGTTAGCCCACGAAGGTTTCACCAATTATGTTTGAGATTCACTAATATATAATAAAAAGTGGAAGATGCGTCTGACGCTAGCATTTTCTTTTAACTTAAAATGTAACGGTACTAACGTATAATAATCCAAATAAAAGAGCAAAGATATTGAGATTAAGGGACACTTTGACGGTGCTTCCATTGTTATTATATACCTCCCTGGTGGGTAGTATTGTTTTAGACCCTGTTACTCCTGCATAAATACATATATAATCAGTCATCAACTTGAGCAAGAAGATCATTATTACGTACCAAAGTAATGTTAATCATGACAGTTCTTTTTAGCTTGATAACTCGAATGATGTGGTTGATTTTTAGGTGGTAACTAAATAAGCAGGGATAAAAGGGAAAAAAAAGTTCATAAAAAATATTAAATATTAGATCATATTATACGTGTATATATATATATATATTCTCTTTTTTTTAATCTACCTAGCATGTATAATATTGTATATATGCATAAGCCTTCCATTGTCAACATGAGTATTAATATTTTTTGTTTTTGTTTTTTTTTTGAATAAACATGAGTAAATATTTTTTATACACGTATGTAACCTGACTGAAAATTTGGGTCCGTTGATTTATTAGGATTAGTTTGAGGTGTATTACTATCTTCTGAAGTATCAGCTGGAGGACTCGTTGGAGAAGTCAAAGGTGAAAGTACTCCTGGGGAAGTTTCTGGAGTACTGGCAGGCCCATTAGCAGCTGATTAATTTTATAATGACAACAAAATAATCAAAATCAACGTCCATAAATTAATAATCATGAATTAACTTATTGACAAAAGGGTACTAGCTAATTAATTAATTACCATTATTACAACGGCTTATTGGCGGTGTCTGCACATTACAAGCACCAGGGAGGGACACAGCAAGAGTTTGGTTAACAGTTACACCTAGTGATGACACACCACCACCACCGTTGATCACCGAGCAGAGGCATTGCGGCTGCGATTGAACCACGTCCGCCAGCTTCGAGCAGCACGAAGACGACGGCGTTGATGAACTCCCCGTCACGTAGTTTAGGCACGAAGATAAGCTTATTAGCACCCGGGTGCAGCCACCTGATTGAGCAATGGCTTCATGAGAAAGTATTGTTGTAACGAGGACCAGGGTTACACCAATTTCTATATTTATTGCTTTATTTGGAGCCATTTGTGTACAAGTAGTAAGCTAGGAAATTAAGAATGATTAATTAAGGGAGTTGGATGGTTTGCAAAAAGGGATGAATTGGGCTTATATATATATAGTAGAATCTTGTGTGGACAAGAGTGAAAAAGTGTTATAAATGGTTCACCAAATTTCCTGAAATGGTAGGTTAGTGGTTAAATCAAATGCATGAACTTCTATAGAAAGTTATTACTTATTAGTCATAAGATATTGAACTTATAAACGTGGCAACATAGCATATTTAAACATAAGACACTCGTGTGGTGTGCGGTGTCGTAGTGAATATAAGACACTCGTGCCGTGTCGTAGTGAATATAAGACACTCGTGCCGTGTCGTAGTGTATCATTACTATATTTGTCAGTATTAACCAAAATCAATTAAACTAAGAAATGGAAGCTGATCTATAAGGATAATTTATTTATATTTAGAGAGAGTATACTATAGCTAGCTAGCTAGTTCAAATTATCAAAAGCATCTATAAATGTAAAAAGGAGAAAAGCGGAAACCAAGTTATGCCGCGGCGTTTATGTAAGCTTATATATTAATCTGTATTTTATACGCCTGTGAAGAAAGTTAGCAGCTTAGTTTCAAGCCAAAAAGGGAAAACGTAGCAGTTTAGTTGGCAATTAGTTGGAACCAAACTAGGAGTGAATGTATGCAAGTAATTAAATGATCATTTAGGCAAGATGTTTCTCCAAAATGGGACGGAAATGGGTCTATCCGGTTGGCTAACTGTTCGTGAACTGGGATTTGTTTTTCGAAATTCAGATTTATAGTTCACTGACTATTAGGCATATTGTTTATAGATTTAAGATTAATGACTCTAATATTAGTCATTTGAACTATGGAGAAAGTTTTACATTGTTCCCTAAATTTTAAATTTTGTCATTTTGGTCTAAACTTTCATGATAGTCTTTTTTTTGCTATATGTTGTTTTTTTTATTCTTAGCATAATGAGCACATAAGATACACATGCCATTTTTTTTTTTTTCAAAAATTTATTTGATAGCTACAAGTACGGGTTAATACTAAAGGAGATTTGACTATAAAATATAGCAGTTTTAAAATGAGAATTTTGATGTATGTCATTGTTTGAGTAAACATTAGCTGCACATTGGATAAAGAAGAATTTTAGAATATCTCTAGAATGTGATAGGATTCCTTTTTTTAAAAAAAATAATAATAATAAAATAGAATAGAAGGACACGTGGTTCATGTGCACTTTCTGTTAAGAATATTCAAACAAAGTTTATAACAAAAATAATTAACAATGAATGATTTTTATCAATAAATTAAGGATCAAAATTGTTGGGGGGGAATTTTCCCAACATGTCTAAGGAAACGACATGACGCAATATCGACCAAAAACGGCGTCGCTCCCAACCTCTTTGGGACCGACCAGAGTGAAGCCCCACCATGCCACGAGGGAGAACCGAGCATGTAGAAAAGAAGCCACATCAGTCATGTTCTCCAAGGAAAAACTATCGTGGTCGGATTCCATGTTGCCATCCGAGCAGAAACCAACAAACAGCCGACCAAGAATATAAAAGCGTAAGCCCGGCCGGGAAAGAAAGTAAAGAAAATATGGGCTCAGGAGAGGCTGACATCCGGCCCAATCACGTACTCGTGACAGTACAAACAGGTAAGAAGGGTCCTGTTATATTCGCAGAGACACGTGGATGTTAACTCTAGCTTTTGGGGGACCACAAAACCACTATAAATAGCCTCATAATCACCTGAAAGAGGTAAGCCGCCACAAGTTTCAAAAACCCTATTTGCCTTTTCTCCTCATCATTTATTACTGCATCACTATCCCATCAAACCTTTCATTAAAGGAATCACTAATCATTTTTCTGTTGAGGAGATTTGGCAGGTACCACACCGGTACCACCCATCACTAGTTGGTGAAAAGTCTAGGCACAACCTTTTTCAAGGTTGTACGGACCACACCTACATCAAATCTGGGTTTTGGACTCTCTTGAGAGAGAACCACCCAAGGGTGCATGGCGCGCGTTGGGTCACGGACTAAAATCCACACCAACATTTTGGCGCTAGAAGGAGGGCGCCTAGCTGGAAAACCAGCCTATAGCCCTAACCAGCATCATCAAACAACATGACTAGTAGAGCGTCAGGGTCACGAACAGCCGACTACACTCAAACTAATACCCGCGAAGGAGACAATCAGTAGTACAACTTGCGCGACCGAGCGAACATTGTGCCCTCCCGGCAGGTTCAGGAGCAGACGGGTGCTGCCTACCTACCACGGCCACGTCGGGATAGGGTGAATGAGATCGGGGAGCAAGTCCAGCAGCTAGCCTCGATTGTCGAGCGCCTGGCGAACGTGATCGGCCAAAACGCTGTCTACCCGATCCTTGTCGCCCCGAATGGGGATCCTCTTCAAGAGGACGGAAGGAGAAATCCTATCCAAAGGGACAAGGACGAGGACAGCGAGGCAAGGTCACGCCCGACCAGACGAGCTCCAACCGAGGAAAGCGGCGGCGCTCAAAGGCCGAAAAGGAGGCACAGGAGACACCACCGAACTACATACCACACTTCAAACGACAACCAGTCGCTCCGGGGGGAAGAGAGGACAGATAGTTCCAGGACGAGGAGAACCGTGTTTGAGCGACTGGCCCTCGATGACGACACGGACACGTACGTCCCACGAAGATCCGACCACCTGGGAATTACAGATCTTAGGGAGAGGTTGAACCAGCGAAGAGCTCTGGCCAATCACCCCTTCGTTCAAGGTAGGGACGAACCAGCCCAAGAGGCAACGCGGGCCGAACCCATCCCCGAGCAACAAAGCAAAGATAGAGATGATCGCTACCAAGCTCTCAGAAAGCAGGTAGACCAGCTTTTAGGTGAGCTGAAGCTGACTGAAAATGTCCGAACAATTCTGGAAGAAACCAAATCCCCATTTCCGATTGAGATAGCACGGTCATGTCCCCTTCAACACTTCAAAATGCCGAGCATTCCACTTTATGATGGGAAGGGAGACCCAGCTCACCACGTGCAAAAATATAAGGCATGGATGACTATAGCAAAGGCCGACCCCGCCACGCTATGTAATGCTTTCCCACTCACATTAACAGGCTCGGCACAGATCTGGTACGGAAGGCTAGAAGCCGGATCTATCAAGGATTTTGAAGCATTGTGCGAGGCATTCGTACTACAGTTCCTGGGTTCGAGGATCCAACAAAAGGGTTGAAGTTATCTTAAGACCATAAAACAAGGGGAAAGCGAATCCTTAAGGTCTTACCTCGCCCGGTTTGATGCTGCAGTACTTGAGTGCCCAGGTGTTACCCAAGAAACAATTTTGAATGCAGCACAAGAGGGAACCCGACATGAGAAACTGGTATGGTTCATGAGTAAGAAGAGGCCTACCACCTACGCTGCATTCAAAGAGAAGGCCCAGGAAATAGCAAATGCAGAGGAGTATTTTCTGAGCAGGGTAAAAGAAGGCACCATAACCCCTATGGTCGGCACAGGAGGAGAGTCGGGGAAGAGGGTGAAAGCAGAAAGCGGAGGAAGTGGACCTCAACCAAAAAAGGTTAAGCAGGAGGTCACGCCTCCCAACAACTCTCTGCAACATACCAGCATGAACCCCTGGCGACCACCTCTCCCAAATCAAAACAAGATGGTGACACCCAAGCAAAATTACATGCCCCTGAACATGCCAAGAGAACAGATCATGATGCAGATAGAGGGAAAGAACATGTTGAAGGCCCCTCTCCCCATGAGGGCCCCACCAGAAAAAAAGAATATGAACAAATATTGTCGGTTCCACAAGGAGCTGGGACACGATACATCAGAATGCCGACACTTGAAGGATCAAATAGAGGGACTGATCCAACAAGGATATTTGAGGGAGTACGTGCACAGAGCTACCGAACAAGACAAACAGCCGTACACCTCTGCTCCCTTAGGAAACACCAGGAGGGGGGGGGAGGGGGCAGACCACCGGGTCCGAGCAGCACCAACGATGCACCCCATGAAATTCGGACTATCTCTGGGGGACCCGTGGCCGGAGACTCGGCGAATGCTCGGCGAAGTCAAGTGAGAGCGGCTCGGGAGATCGCGTCCGGGCACCAAGTTAACATGGCAGAACACGTAGCCAAGTTATCTAAACGAGAGTCGGCGCCGATCACGTTCACTGAGGAGGAAGCCAGGAGGCTGATCCACCCTCATAATGATGCCCTTGTAGTAGTACTAAGGATTGCGAATGGAAGAGTCTTTCGAGTACTGGTCGACACCGGTAGTTCGGCAGACATCCTGTTTGCATCCGCATACAGAAGGATGAATATAGGGGGAACGTTGCTGAGACCCTCCAAAACCCCGCTGTACGGGTTTGCGGGAGAATGTGTCCATCCGGAAGGAGTGATCGGACTGCCCGTAACCTTTGGAGAAGAGCCCGCATCGACCACCCAAATGGTGGACTTCCTCATCGTGGACCAAAAGTCGGCGTACAATGCTATCATTGGGCGACCGACGCTGAACAAGCTAAGGGTAGTAGTGTCGACTTACCACTTGATGATGAAGTTCCCAATCGAAGAAGGAGTTAGAACGGTTAAAGGAGACCAGACTTCAGCACGAGAATGCTATGCCATGGCGACCAAAGCTGACTCAAAAGCACAAATGATAACCACGATTCACCTGGTGGACGAGGTAATGGTCCCCAACGATGTGCGAATAGTCGGCGACCTTGACCCCCGGGAGGAACAGGAAGAACGGAGGGCCGAACTTGTCGAGGACCTGGAATCAATCCAACTAGACAGCCAATTCCCAGAACACGTGGTCAGAATTGGCTCCAAATTGCCAGGAGAACTCCGGGAAAAGCTCATTGACTTTCTGAAAGAATACAGGGATGTGTTTGCATGGTCACACGAGGACATGCCTGGCATCAACCCCGAGGTGATGGTTCATAGATTAAAAGTGAATGAGCATATGAAACCGGTCATCCAAAAAAAGAGGAAATTTAACCCAGAGAGATATCAAGCGATAAATGAAGAGGTCGGAAAGCTGCTTAAGGCAGGATTTATAAGGGAAGTCAATTACCCACAGTGGTTGGCCAACGTGGTCCTAGTAAAAAAGGCGAATGGGAAGTGGAGAGTCTGTATAGACTTCACGGACCTCAGCAAGGCTTGCCCAAAAGACTCCTTCCCACTTCCGAGAATTGACCAGCTGGTGGATGCAACCTCTGGACATGAGCTCCTAAGTTTCATGGATGCTTATTCGGGCTATAAATAGATTCGCATGTGCTCGGAAGACGAGGAAAAGACTTCGTTCACAACCGACCAAGGACTGTACTGTTACCTGATGATGCCGTTTGGACTAAAGAATGCTGGAGCTACCTACCAGAGGCTGGTCAACAAAATGTTCCAAGAACAGATCGAAAGAACCATGGAGGTGTATGTCGACGATATGTTGGTCAAGAGTCTGGAGAAAGCCGACCATGTGGAAGATCTGAGAGAGACGTTCGACATTCTAAGGAGGTACAAAATGAGATTGAACCCTGCCAAGTGTGCGTTCGGGGTCGAATCTGGGAAGTTCCTCGGGTTCGTCGTGAATCACAGAGGTATTGAAGCAAATCTGGAAAAAATTCGAGCCATACTCAACCTTCATTCCCCAAGAACAACCAAGGAAATACAAAGCCTAGCCGGCATGGTCGTGGCTCTGAATAGGTTTATAGCCCGATCAACAGATAAATGCCGACCATTCTTTCAGGCGTTGAAAATGGGAAAAGATCTAGTGTGGACGGAGGAGTGTGAAAAGGCTTTCCAGCAGGTCAAGGCTTATTTAGGAGCTATCCCGACCCTAGGCAAACCCGTGCCTGGGGAGAGTTCTGTACTTAGCGGTATCAGAGAACGTGGTGAGCGGAGTTCTTGTCAGGGAGGAGGAGAAAGCACAAGTACCGGTTTACTACATTAGCAAGTCCCTCCTCGACGCCGAGACCCGATACCCAGAGGTTGAGAAGCTGGGTCTTGCTCTGATAACGGCCGCCAGGAAGCTCTGACCATACTTTCAAGCACATACCATAAAAGTGCCGACCAGCCACCCATTGAGACAAATTCTCCAAAAGCCTAATGTCTCCGGCCGCCTGACTAAATGGGCCGTAGAGCTCGGTGAGTTCGAGATCGAGTTTGTCCCAAGGACTGCCATAAAGGGGCAAGCGTTGGCTGATTTTGTGGCTGAATTCACATATCCTACTAAGATTAATAAAATGCTCAACGAAGAGAGCACCTCGAGGTCACCGAGGAGAATGACTGGAAAACCTCCCGAGCACGACGTTTGGCAATTATATGTGGATGGATCGTCTTGCTCCAATGGGAGCGGGGCAGGTCTAGTCCTTGTCAGTCCAGAAGGCGAGAAGGTCAGATATGCCCTAAGGCTCAATTTCCTCACTTCGAATAATGTAGCCGAGTACGAGGCGCTGATTGCTGGTCTAAAGCTAGCAAAGAAGCTCCGAGTAGAGTGTGTTAAAATCTTCAGTGATTCACAACTGATCGTAAACCAAGTAAAAAGGGAATATCAGGCCAAAGAAGACAACGTGGTGAGATACCTTGCAAAAGTAAAAGAGCACCTAGGAGCTATGACTTGGTACGAGATTATACGGGTGCCAAGAGCTGAGAATGCTGAGGCAGATGGCCTAGCACGACTCGCTTCTGAGCTCATTAATGACTCCTCTGGGCAGATACCAATCGAAACTTTGTCCGAACCCAGCATACAGGGATGAGAACAAACCCTGTGCATAAACCTTCACCCTTCATGGATCGATCCGATCAAAGATTACTTGGAAACTGGCAAACTGCCGAATGATAAGAATGAAGCTCGGAAGATCAAGTACTAATCCAACCGGTATGTCGTCATCGGAAACAAGCTTTACCGGAGGGGATATGCGGCTCCGTATTTGAGATGTCTCCGACCAGACGAGGCTGAATATGTGTTGAGGGAAATACATGAAGGGGGATGTGGGAATCATTCCGGACCAAGGTCCCTGGCGCACAAGGCATTGAGACAGGGATTCTATTGGCAAACCATGACAAGGGATTCAAAGGAGATGGTGGAGAGATGCGATAAATGCTAAAGATTTGCCCACCATACAAAGGAACATCCTGAACCTCTATCGCCGATCATTAGCCCTTGGCCCTTTGCCAAATGGGGGATAGACTTGATCGGACCCTTACCCACAGCCCGGGCACAAGCAAAATTCGCAATCGTTGCCATCGATTATTTCACAAAGTGGGTTGAGGCAGAGCCACTGGTAAAAATCACCGAGGCAAACTGCACAAATTTTATCTTCAAGAACATCATATGCCGGTTTAGACTTCCCCATTCGATAGTTACAGACAACGGCAGGCAGTTCGACAATCCGAGACTCAGGGAATTCTGCCAGAGTTGGGGAATCCACAAGTTGTTTTCTTCCCCCAACCACCCTCAGTCAAATGGGCAGGTCGAGGCAGCGAATAAGGCGATTAAGGAAAACTTGAAAAAGAGGCTGGAGAAGCTAAAAAAGGCATGGGCCGACGAGCTGCCTGGGGTCCTATGGGCTCATCGGACGACAGAGAAGGAAGCAACTGGAGAAACCTCGTTTTCTTTGGCGTTCGGCACAGATGCTGTGGTCCCTGCCGAAGTGGGTATGCCCAATTATAGAGTGGAGGCGTATAAAAGTCAAGACCCCGAGCAAAGCGAGGTGGACAACGAAGAAGGCCTAAGGATGAACCTTGATCTGGTAGAGGAGAAAAGGGAGCAGGCACTTTTACGGATTGCTGCTAATAAACAAGCTGTAGCTCGGTATTACAACTCAAAAGTCCGAGCACGACGTTCAGAGTTTGGGAACTTGTGCTTAGGCGGGTGTTCTTAAATACCGCTGAACATGGGGCTGGGTCACTCGGACCAAAGTGGTAAGGACCCTACTTGGTAACAGGAATCGTGCGGCCTGGAACCTACCACCTGCAAGATATAGGGGTAACAATTTACCTCACTCGTGGAATGCTGAACATTTAAGAAAGTATTATCAATAGATGTACAAAGCATATAATGAAAATTACCTTTTCTTGAAATCATTTTTCGCTTTAAATTAATCAAAAAAAAGGGGAAAGATTGCGTAATATGCTTCCGAGCACGAACGTCCCTCGAAGTGCTTCCGAGCACTAGGGACCTCATATGCTTCCGAGCACGAACGTCCCTCGAAGTGCTTCCGAGCACGGGACCTCATATGCTTCTGAGCATGAACGTCCAAGGTGCTTCCGAGCACTAGGGACCTCATATACTTCCGAGCACGAACGTCCCTCAAGGTGCTTCCGAGCACTAGGGACCACATATGCTTCCGAGCACGAACGTCCCTTGAAGTGCTCCCGGGCACAAGGGACCCAAAATTCGAATGCTTCCTAATATCTAATGCCCCCGAGCATAAACGACCCTTAAGTTGATTTTTCATGGCATGAGTACAACCAAATCTAGTTACTTATATCCCTAGCAATCTAATTAAAATCAGTTATCAAAACAATCAGCAGTCAGAAAGCACGCACATATATTCGGAAAATAAAAAATATATATATATATTGATCATGAAAAAGATAAACAAAAAACAAAACATAATATATATGAAAGAAAGAAGAACCCCAAAAGGGGATAATTGTCTTTACAAATTAAAATGGGGGCCCGGCCGTCCGGACCCCAAAACAAAACAAAAAAAAAAAAAGAGAGCAAAAATTAAGCCCACGCAGGGGCAGCTCTAAGAAGGAGGATCGGCAGCGGTCTGATCCAGTAGAGGGGTGGCCGGCTCTTCAGCTGATGCGGGCTCGGGTGGTAACTCAGGCCTAGTCGACTCCTGAACATCTAGAGCCGAGGCGGGAATGGACTCCTCCAGGAACGAGAAGTCCAGGTCCTTGTACTGAGCCACCACCGCGGCTTTCAGATTCTCGAACCCCAACTCGTATGTATCCCACCAAGGGTCAGAATGGTGGAACTGAGTGGCGATCCAGTCCTCGATTACCGCCTTTCTCACCTCTTCAGAGACCGTCCTCCGAGCCACCTCCAACTGAGATTTCAGATCGGGCACTTATTGCTCGAGCTCGAGTTTGGCTTTCCTCTCCTCACTGAGCTGGCTCTCAGCGTCAGCTGCCTTCTTAGTCTGCTGCTCCCGCTCCTCCCTGGCCGTGTTCCGCTCGGAGCGGTACCTCTCGGCAGTGGCCGATGAATCCCTCACGCGTTCATACATGAGTTCATTCATAAAGGCTTGTTGGCAAAAGTTGGAAAGCAGTTAAAACAAAAACAAAGACAACAACAAATAAATACCATTAATTGATGAAACAATATAAACCGAAAAGAACAGGAGAATAAATTTACCCGAGCGGCATGCTCCGAGCAAAGAGCGGCCAGGTCCCTGTCCGACCTCCTGCGGCAGTCTTCCGCAAGCTGGTCCGAATAGGCCGCGTGCATCCTGTCCATCGGCCCCTTCAGGAAAGTCTTCAGCCGTTGAGCTGGAGGCTCATCCGGATGAGGCGTCTCCATAGGCCTTTTATCAGGATGGCCGGCAGGAGGAGGAGTGCGTGAAGGAGCGGGAGGTAGCTCGGAAGTCCGCAGCAGGGGGCTGCTTCTCGGAGGTGTCGACCGCGAGCTGCTACCAGGGGAGTTCTGACCGCTTCCCTCTCTCCCTCTGTTCCGAGCCATCAACGCGCGCAGGTTCGGGTCAATGTGGGCCATGTCGAACTCTAAAAAAAAAAAAAGAAAGAGAGAGAAAGAGAGTTAGAAATCATAAAAAACCACATAATCAAGGACTCCCAAACCCCCTACAATAAAACCTTGGTCAATGGATGTGTCTGGGCGCTGAGGAGAGGGAGTAGGATGTGTCTGGGCGCTGAGGAGAGGGAGTAGGGCTCATGGATTCCACGGAGGGGGCCGGGGGCAATATGGTCGGGGCCAGCCGAGGAGGCGTAGGCGCATCATGATCCCTTGGGGCACGGCGCCTCCGTGGTCGCTCGATCCGGACGGACGGACCGACCTCCTGCGGGACCGGCCGGACAGGGCTCACCCGGATAAACTCCTCGAAGGCCATCCTGTCCTTCAGCGGATACCACCCAGTATACTCAAAATTGATATCTGTGAGCAGGTTCCCCACCTCCTTCTCACGACGATGAAGCCCTTCGATAGCAATGGTCCGAGTGATTGTCTCGTTATCAGCAGTGTCAGCCTGTCGCATCGCCCATTGCCGCCTAGCCTGGAAGGTCGTGGGAATAGGCCACGCACCCTCGGAGAGCTGACCACCCGCAACGTCATCCCAAGACATCCGGGCGTAAAACCATTCACCTGTCCTTGTTTGTCAGAAGTATCCCGACCAAGGATGGGGACGGTGCGCCTCGAATTATCCCCCTCCGCACGGGGAGTCTCAGACGAATACGCCTAAAGGTAGTATAGGCTGCGGCTGTTGGGCGCGTTCTTCAGCTGGTAGAGGTACTTGAGCATACGCAAGGTAATGTCCAGCCAGCCCTGAAGCTGAAACATGACCCAGAGCCTAATCAGAACTCGCCATCCATTCGGATTCAGCTGGGTTGGGCAGATCTGACACTTGGAGAAGAAGCGATGCAGGAAGAGGTGAATGGGAAGCCTCAGCCCTGCTTCAAAAAACCCCAAGTAGAGGGTCACGCATCCCTCTGGTGGACGGCTGGGCACATCACCTTCCCCAGGTGGAAGGAGGTGCACGTTGTCCGGAATCTCATAGCGAGATCGGACGCTCAGTAACAGCTCGTCTGTCATCGTGGACCGGAAGTTGTCGGTGCTGAACTCCGTGAGAAGCCTCGCCTGCTCGGCCCCGCCGACCACGGGATCGCCAGCCTCAGTCCTGGTCACCCGACCTCACCCCCGACCTCGGCCACCTCTTGCCATTGCGTTACTTGTGGAGGAGAGATTAGAGTTTAATACTTGGGGTTGATTTTGAGCTGATAAGGGAACGGAATATCGGACCCGAATAATTGGCCTATTTCTATTCAGGATTAGCAGTTCATCCCTAGTGTCTTCCGAATCGGACATGAGAAAGAAATCCTTATAAAGTAAGGGCCGAGCTAACCTGAAAGAATTTGCAACATAGGCTGTGAGCCGTCGTAATTAGCAAGGGCGGCTACCAGGCCAGACAGGTCAGGCTGGGGACTCTCGAACCTGATCGGGGACAACTCGAGCGAAGCCAGCTCGCGGTCGAGGGTGGCGTCATTATCTTCAGAGGGATCTTCAACCCTTTGAGCAGCTCCCTGGTCGGCATAATGCCCAAGAGGCGGNCCTCACCGCCACTCTCGGAGGTGACCAGGTCCACTACAGGGATCAGTAAAGGTTCGGCTAATACACCATCCGGAAGTCGCTGGGAAACTCCGGAGTGATCAGACTCGTCGTTCCCAGCTGCGGCAAGATCCATTCGAATCCTTGTCCCGACCAAGTAGAAACCCCAGAAGAAAAAAATAAAAAAAAAAACCAAAATAAAAGGAAAAAGGAAAAGGAGAAGGAAGAAAAAACTGGGTTTTAAACCCAGATCACTTACCAAATGAAAAAGATGAAGTCTCCAAAGCAAAGGAGAACACGGACGAAGTCGTGGAACGAAAAAGGACGAAATCACTGTCTCAGTCAGGGACAAAGTGTACAAAGAACGGAAGAGATTGAGAAAGAAGAGGGAGTAAGCGGGTTGTCACTTGGGAGAAATCGCTGGAGAAAGGTTCTGTGCAAGGAAATGGCAAAATGAAAATAAGGCAAAAGAGAGAAGGAAAGAAGGAAAGAAGGAAGAAGGGGCGTATTTATAAGCCAGAGCAACGAAACGACACCACCCTCGGATCAAAGGGCGAAGCCACGTGTCGACGGAAGGGAGCAGGGGGTTTCAAACAATAAAAGACGACTTCTCACATCCCTCAGCAAGGGCGGGAAACGATACTGACCGCACGATAAGCAAGGAAGCCGCGTGGCCTAAGATGGAAAGGTACGTATGGAGCACGCGCTAACTTAGTCGAGCCCCTATACACATCGCACCTTCCCGAGAAAAGTTACACTCCAATTGAGGCTCGTTCATGATTGTGAAAGCTAGAATCTGAATAGACAACCACTTGACATGACCTTTATCTACTGCCGATCAAACCCACATAAGCCGAGCCGCTACCCGTAAAAACAGAGCACCAGATAAGCCGAACACGATGTAATAAAGTTCTCGCCCCGAATGCTTCATGGCAAGAACTTGGGAGGCAGATGTTGGGGGAGAATTTTCCCAACATGTCTAAGGAAACGACATGACGCAATATCGACCAAAAATGGCGTCGCTCCCAACCTCTCTGGGACCGACCAGAGTGAAGCCCCACCATGCCACGAGGGAGAACCGAGCATGTAGAAAAGAAGCCACATCAGCCATGTTCCCCAAGGAAAAACTATCGTGGTCGGATTCCATGTTGCAATCCGAGCAGAAACCAACAAACAGCCGACCAAGAATATAAAAGCGTAAGCCCGGCCGGGAAAGAGAGTAAAGAAAATATAAGCTCAGGAGAGGCTGACATCCGGCCCAATCACGTACTCACGACAGTACAAATGGGTAGGAAGGGTCCTGTTATATTCGCAGGGACACGTGGATGTTAACCCTAGCTTTTGGGGGACCACAAAACCACTATAAATAGCCTCATAATCACCTGAAAAAGGTAAGCCACCACAAGTCCCAAAAACCCTATTTGCCTTTTCTCCTCATCATTTATTACTGCATCACTATCCTATCAAACCTTTCATTGAAGGAATCACTAATCATTTTTCTGTTGAGGAGATTTGGCAGGTACCACACTGGTACCACCCATCACTAGTTGGTGAAAAGTCTAGGCACAACCTTTTTCAAGGTTGTACGGACCGCACCTACATCAAATCTGGGTTTTAGACTCTCTTGAGAGAGAACCACTCAAGGGCGCGTGGCGCGCGTTGGGTCACGGACTAAAATCCACACCAACAAAAATTAATGAGGAAATTTGAAATTTAGGCACCAAATGATACCTTTCCTATAGTATTAAATTAAAGGGAATGACATAACCATTTAATTGTACTGCACAAAATGAGCATAAGGTAATTGGTATTTGTCTTGATTATGCAAGAGGCCCATATTTAGCCCACTCATTATATACATCAGCTAATTTAGCCGATCGACTAATAACCACAAGGACCTTTAGGACTGATGAGCTTTTGAGGTGGCTAGTAAATCAAAGTGGTTTACCAAAATATATTAAGCTCATATTTGGAAAATTGTTAAACAATAAGAGAAAAACTGTAAGAAAACGGACACCAACTCTAATTTTTTTAACCTTAATTCGGATCGCATTGGTGTAATGTCTCTATTGTGGGCTTACACTGCACGGACACCACTTTTGGACTGGCTGTCACCTGTCTGGCTCTAAGTAGAAGCAAACCATTTTTTCTTTTTCCCGTATAAATACCAGCTTTGGTATAGCTAAATGTCCAATTTAGCCAAAATTTTTACCAAGGAACTTTTCTTATTCAACTCAGAGGTTGACAAAATTTGGTCTCTTGCAAGTTCTTCCTACGTCCTCATTGATTTAGAGAAGACCAAGACGCCAGACATTACAAAATTTGAAGGGTATGAAAGACTTATTAATTAGAGAAAGTAACATACATATATGAGCCTGAAAAAACAAAACAAAACAAAACAAAAGTTAACCGTTATAAATAAATAGTCAAGCCTAATAAGTGGTATGGAGCCTCGTGGGGTTAAGAAGTTTAATCATCTTATGAAATTTAGAGGCAAACATGAAATTTAGTCACTTGTCGGATATTAAATCTATTTTGAATGGTATTAATTATGGTTCATGTCACTACATTCCTCGAAAATAGGAATAGAATGACCCATGAATTATCAAACTCTATTTCAATTCACCCTAGTGATATGTATTGGGTGGATTCTACTCCTTTGTTTATCTCCACTGCCAATTCTACGGATTTGATTTAATAAAACTCATCATTTATATATATAAAAGGTAAACATGAATGGATTTGCTTAACAAAGTTTAAGAGAAAAATTTCCCACCAAACTCATGCTATAACGCGAAATTAGTATGATAAAATACTACAATTAATTTCAATATTGTTGAATTAATTGCAATTTCCTTCTATTTTAGCTAGTTTATAACCTTACCAGCAGGATTTTGACATATATTTATTAAAGGGTCTAAATGGCAGAAGAAACGGTATTGTTAACTTGCAAAAGTCAGGACAGAGTAAAGTCTGCAAATTAGTATTCCATCTCTTCTTTTTTACTTTCCTGTTCTAACTCTCTCCTCTATATCAATTAATCTGTTGCCTCGGTTTATTAATTATTATTATTATTATATTTTTTATTTTTGGTGAAATTGAATCTTAGCGCTTGATATCTTTGTTGATTTTCTAAGCTATTTTTCTAAAAGAAAATAAGTTAGGAATAAAAGCAAAGGAACGAAGAAATGCTATGAAAGCAGAAAGAAAACTATATTATATGTCGTTCATTCCCAAAAGCGACAAATAATTGAATGACACGATTTTTTACTTTCGTGCCGTTTGACCTATATGGTCAAAACGACCTGTATTTTGTCATCGTGTCGTTTTTGCTATGGATAATAAACAACAAGTCGCTTCCGTTTTAAGTATGAAAAGCTCTTTGAATAACATAAAGGCGACGCCGACGTGGTGTTTGACATTTAGGTAGGATACAAAGCGACATGTTGTACCTTTCCTTTCATAACATCATTTGTATTTAATATGATATGTGACACGTCGTTTAATTGACACTACATGTTGATTAGGCTTAATTGACTGTAAGACAAGTTAACATGTTGTCTTAGACGACGATTTCAGAGAATAAACGGCAGATCATTTGAAAATTCGTGTTTGTCCTTGCCTACTTAAACGACAACAAAGTTTAGTAAAAACGATGTTTAACGAAATAAACGGCACAACATTTTTTAAAATGACGTGTCGTTTATTTGACTTATAACTACATGATAAATGACATATCTTTTCCATACTGGCAAGCAATACTTTCAAAGGGAAGAGGACATGACTTTGAATGAGGTAAGCTAACACATACCTTCAAATACCAAAAATTGAAAATAACAATAAATACTAATTTCAATGCGTCCATAAAAATCAAACATCTAAATTTTATTTTCTCCTATAGTAATACAAACAAATTAGAAAGACAAGCACACACTCGTACAAAGAAAACAATGGTAACAACTCTCCAATCTCACTGAAAATTAAGAAAAGAATCATCTGACTATAAAAACAGGGCACTAACTAACACTCTCTTCACTCAAAACCTAGCCATAGTTGAAGAAGTACACGACAGAACGAAGAGGAGGAAGACCACAAAATTCAGAGGAGACTTGATACCGCTACCAGCAGATGAGCTCCCGTCCGTTGATGGGACTGACTTTGACCCTACTGATACCAGCAAAAATTTATACATATCATGAACTACAAAAAATGCTTAAAACGACAATATTTTCTTTTAACTCATTGCGTATGAAAAAAATGTACCTGAAGGGTTATCTGATGCTGAAGGGGTAATAAAAGCATCAGGTGTTTCATTTGGAGAGTCTGCTACTGGAGAAGTTGATGGTGGGATTGTTGAGCCTGTTGGTGAACTAGCCGCTGCTTAACAATTATTCTTTATTAAGACTAGCATTATTATTGAAAATAAAATTTAAAAGAAAAAAAAAAGATAAAAACTTGGGCATTATTTATTGGAAAATGCTAAAATACACATAGCAATGTATAAAACATTAATAAAAGTGTGAGACACACTCCCACACATTTAAAAGTTAAGAAACGTCTCTTCTCTGTTGGTGTTTGTTGGTGTGTAGTGCTAAGTTATTATTACGTACCTTTGCACTGGCTAAGAGGTGGAGTGTTGACTTTACAAGCACCAGGGAGCGAAAGAGCGAGCGTTTGGTTGACCGTGATCCCCAACGACGCCGCACCACCGTTCAGGGCGGAGCAGAGGCACTGTGGCGACGATTGAACGACACCGGAGAGGCCTGAGCAGCAATTGGAAGACGGGTTCGACGAGTTTCCCGTAATGTAGTTAAGGCACGGGGCCAAGTTCATGAGCGCATTTGAGCAAGTGGATTGAGCCGTGGCTCTGCCCAAGAGCACCACCATGAGGACCAAGGCTAGACCCAACTCAACACTTTTGAAAGCCATTTTTTTTGAAGTCCGAAAAAAAGGGAAGACTTGGCTTTTATTGGTGTGTTTGTTGTGAATTTTGAGATATTGGTTTTGAGTGTGAGAGGAGGAAAGATGTGGGATTTAAATAGGATTGCTCGTATTGGAGGAGACAAAATGTTTTGGTACAATCTGGGTGGCCAACTTCGATTAAAGTAATAATATATTTGATAACTATACCAGGGTTGATCACTAATTTTGTGCCAAGTGGAAACAATGCTGAATAGTTACATATGGAGTAAGATATGAGAATTCCAAAGAATTAAACTGAGGACCCATAATAATGAATTAAAATAATTTAAGATATAATAGTTATAACTAACATTGCCAAACACACCTAATTAAGACAGCCGTCAATATTCCGAGTCAAAAAACCAAAAGAAATGAAATCTTACTCTGAGAATTTAATTAGTAGTTAAAGTGGTTGAACTCCAAAACCCCACTTATAATCAACCTTTCCTATTTTTGTTTTCCTCAGCAAATTACTAAAAAACCATCACCAATCTATAAATCATCTTTTCATTTTTAGCCAAATCCAGTTCATAATTTTCAAAGCTTGAATTGAAAGCCAGAAAAAGAACTCATGGAAGGGTTCAAAACTTTCCAATCAGCAGCAGTATTATCTGCTTACATTCTTATCCTCATATCTTCAGTAAAATCGGTTAATGGACAGATTTCTACCCCATGTACATTCACAATGATAACTAGCTTCACTCCATGCCTGAATTTCATAACGGGAAGTAGTAGTAATGGGTCATCGTCCCCAACCAGAGGCTGTTGTAGCTCATTAAAGGCCCTAATGAGCTCTGGTATGGACTGTGCTTGTCTTCTAGTAACTGCCAATGTCCCTTTTCAACTGCCCATTAACCGAACTCTTGCCATTTCACTCCCAAGAGCTTGCAACATGAATGTCCCAATACAATGCAAATGTACAGACAATTTTTTGTTTTCTCCCCTTGTTTTGTATTTGTTTGATGTGTACTACTATAAATTAGTATGATCATTTTTTACTCTTTTTATTTTTTTTTTTGGTTTTGTTTTTTCAGCTGCTGGCGCTCCTCTTCCAGCTCCGGGTACAGTAAATTAGTTCATGTATTTTTTTTTTTGGGCTAAAGAATATTCCAAATTAATGGCAAAAGTTCATTATGATGTAGGATCATTGATCCTGTCTATTTTTATGTTTTGGTTTTTAAGAGTGAAATATGCTTTTGGCTGAAGAGAACTCTAATGGCTGCAGGTCCTGCCACCTTACTAAGCCCCAGTTCTCCTCCTGAAGCTGATTCTCCTTTTAGTCCAAGAGGTAATTTAACTCAAAAAACCCAAAGAAATTGAAAAATTCCAAGGGAACTAAAAGGAAAAAAGCAAAAATAAACGTAAATAAAAACAAAATTAAAACTAATAATATTATTATTATTATTTTGTGGGCAGCTTCTAAAGTATCAGCAACAGCTCCTGCACCAGAGTCTGAAGCAACAGAGGAGTTAGCACCAGCAGCTTCTCCAGCCATTGAACCAGAAGGCCCAACAACAAATCCAGGGATCCGGCCCGTGTTGGGCCCACCAGCTTCTGCTTCTAGTCTATCTCATGTTATCCCACCAATATTTCTCCTACAAATAGTCATAGGAACCATAGTTTTGATCATGTAGTATTGTTAAGCTTGATATAAGTCCCTGTTAAGTTATTTTTCTAATATTTTTCTTTCTTATGGGAATATTTTTCCTCTTCTGTAATTCCTAAAAGGCCAATAACATTCTATTTTTAACATGGTAAATTTTTTTATTTTATTTATTTATCTTTGTTATAGCATAATTAAGTAAGGTAGCACGTAATTATGTAATGAGGCAAAACGACACTGAGCCAAAGATAGAGAAACAACTATTCGTGTGGGAACAAAAGAAAACAAGAGACAGTTTCTTCCTGAAGTTGAGGAACCAAACTTGGACATAGTGTCGTTTAATCCTTATTTTAAGCAGATCCTATGCATACGACCAACACGGCAACCACTAGATTTCCTTCGTTTTAGGTCCCCTATTGTCTAAAAATACGATTCTGAATTCCCTATAAGTACTACCATCTTAATATTTTCACCACCTCCATCTCCATTAATTCTCCAACTCAACTAGCAACTTAAACATATCATAGCAGACAAAATTGACAAGAACCAAAAACAGCAAAAAAGACAATGGCCAACAAGTTCGTTGCCGTTTTCGCCATCTGCGTCGTCGTTTTCGCGGCGCTTAATGTCCGGGAAGCCGAGGCCGCCGACCCGGCCAAGTTCAAGGACTGCTTCACCAAGTGCGAGGAAGAATGCAGAGGTGACGGCAATGGTCACACGTTCTGCGAAGTGAAATGTGACTCTGACTGTGGAGCCAAAGAGGCTGCAGGTATACATACACGATACATGCATACACATACATAAAACTCCTTTTTTTTTTTTTTTTTTTCCCAATTACATTTTGACAAATCATTTCATTATAGCAAATTACAAAATATGAAATGAAATCATTACATTTGTTAAATAGTCTTATTTTTAAGTTAATTCGTGGAGATTTCATTTGCTGGACAGAGAAAAAGACAGATCTGACTGGTAAAATATAGTAAAATATAATGCCTAGTGAATGATGATTCCTTTACGTGTCGTTTTTTTGCAGAGAAACTGAATATCAATCTGAAATGAGCATTGCCAACAGGACCAGAGGAGATCGAAAAAGAGTGATTTTGCAATTAAGCTGTGGACCATTTTTTTTTTTTCTTACTTCGTTATTTCCTTTTGGTGATGTACTAATTTAAAGACCAAATTAATAAAAGATCTCTGAGTTAGAATAATCTATTGATCAAGATGTCAAACAAATCAATGTTGACTCAGTACATACTGCTTGCCCCATTGATCTCGTAATAACCATTAATATATATTGCGTAAAACTTGGCTCGGTGGCAATAATAGTATCATTTATCTCAATGTTGTATTCATTTCTCTGATGAATATTATATCAATCTCATAATGTCATTGACAAATACAACAAAATTAATGCAAGATGATCATGAATTCATATGTATTACATATTCATAATTAATACATATTATATATTATTCTCATTGACTAGCTAGTACAAGAAATGAATAGAAGAAGAAGATCATTTATTATGTATTACATTCTTGAGATGTAATACATGATGTTCAGCATGGATACGTGCACCTGCAAAAGAACACTTGGGCGGGGACATCTGGAGCGTCTTCGCACACAGATTTGCTGTTAGGAAAGAGGTTAAGGCATTCAGCTTGGCATTTTTCGTCGAACCCCTTTTGCTTGCACGTGTAGTCAGCCAGCGCTTTGTTACACTCGGTGGCCATTACCACCATCTTATTGTGAGCTGCAAGCACAAAATCGTAATCAATTCTTTATATATAATCATAAAGAAAACTA
>JXTC01000047.1:149021-211173 GCA_002914845.1 Trema orientale
GATATAATTGTTCATTTCTTCCCAGTAAATTTCTCATAATGCTGCATAAAATATAAGGAAATAATCCCTTTCAAGAAAAATGAGTATTAAGGCAATATTAGCGAATTAGGCATGTTAGATTTGAGTGTTCCAAATTTGAATCCTCAAATTGATATCTTAAAATGCTAAATGTGTTATAAAAGGCAGGTTTGGACATAATTATATATAGTATTATCACCAACCACTTGTAACAGAGACACTATATCCTTTTTCACATTATTTTGGGAAAAATTTATAAGGCAATAATCTATTTAAAGAAAAATGAATATAAGGCAAATACTAGCCTAATAGGCATGTTAGATTTGATCAGTTTTCCAATTTTGAGCCCTAATATTGATCTCTTAAAATGCTTAGATTTTTTTTTTTCTTTTAAAGGATCAATATGCTTCTTAGATTTGAATTTGAACATAGGGTATTTTGAAACAAATTAGAATGCAATAATCCAACTGAAGAAAAATGAATATAAGGCAATATTAGACTAATAGGCGTGTTAGATTTGATAGGCATTCCAATTTTGAGTCCTAATATTGATCTCTTAAAATGCTAAATGTATCATAAAAGGTAGGTTTGGTCATAACGAGTTTTAGTATTATTGCCAACTACTTGAAACAGAGAATTTTTCTTTGTTACACTCCTAAAAATGGGACAAATTAAAACTTTTGTTCTTAAAGAAAAAAAAGTTTCTTGTTTTGATGAAAATTGCGGCCGAAAAATGCCGTAAAGGACAATTTTAGTATTTACTTTCAATTGTTATTTAATTGTAACTTTTTAGTTGGGATATTTATTGATTTTTGGGCCTAAAGAAAGACATATATCTACTCAACCATAAGTGAGAATTTATAGTCATATTTCATAGTCAACAAGACTCCCGTTCAAACACAAACGTATATGGTAACTCGTTCGAATCTTAAATTAATATATATACATATATATGGTTCCTAATCCGGTAGGCATTTTTTTTTTACTTATCCGTGTATATTTTTTTTACCTCTTAAATTATGATCTAACAGCTAGTTATATCATAATTTGTTGAAAAAAAAATATTCATTATTTAATATTTTTCTTTCTCCTCTCTTTATCATGAAAAAACGTAAAAAAAAAATATTCATTAGTTAATATTTTTCTCTCTCCTCTCTTTTATCATGAAAAAACGTATGCCCTATATATATATATGATGGACTTATGTAATAACCAAACTCTACAAATATTGATGGCTAAAATTAGTAAGAAACTGTTCGAGTCTTTATCCAACATTACTTTATATTATTATCATGGACAAGTACTATAACAAACTAAATAATACATGAAGATCATTTATTGTGTGTATTCATACTGCATATGTTCAGCAAGAATACTTGCACCTGCAAAAAAACACTCCGGCCGGGACACCAGGAGGGGCTTCGCACACTGATTTGCTTCCCGGAAACTTATCACAACATTCAGCAGCACATCTTTTGTCGATTCCCTCGTGCTCGCATGTGTATTCATACAGCACTTCATTACACTCAATGGCCATTACCACCACCTTATTATGATCAGCTGCATGCACAATACGAGAATCAGACGTTATTACGTCATAACAATATACCAATCAAATCATATGTATAAAATGGATAGTGCTTCTTATATCATATTTTTTTATACCATTATGATGTCATGTGATTTGTCATTATGCAATAAAATTGGTGAATGTCACTTAATTTATTAGTGATAAATTAATTTCAATTCCAATATTTAAACAGATACAAATGTCAGGTGGTATAAAAAAATGATAAATGAAGTACGACTCCAACACTATTCTTAAAATATATATATCTTGATGACTAATAAGTATATTGGAATTAATTCAACAACCAAAAGGTAAATGACGAAAAAAAATTGAAATGAAATCAATAAGTGACGACTCGAAACCATATAATTAGTATTCTTACAACTTCAAGAAAATAATTTAGGGTTCACTTGGAGTATTTATATATTTCCTTCAAATAAAAGTAAAATGGATGTTTTCTCAAACAACATCTTATATAATATTCATCTTTCATTTTACTTTTAGAAACAAAAAAATATAAATATTTTCAAACAAGCCTTTAATTATTATTATTATTATTATTTTCTATCTTAAGAGAAAATGGAAAAATTTTTAGCTGCAAAATGTTAAGAAAAAAGCCAAGAGAAAGTTTTTTTTTTTTTTTTTTTTTTTGTAGAAGAAGCATAGAGATTTACTTGAGCCAAGAAGAACGAGGATGGTGACTAGAAGGACACTGAACAGAGGAACCGACTTGCCCATCTTCCTATATAGTTATGCACGTGGTTGTTTGCTTCATTTTTATGGAGTCAAATATATAGGGTTGGAAAAGGGAATAAATTGGGTGAGATTATGAATATACATACATATATATATATATTAGTGTTGTCTCATTAATGCTGCGTAGAATTTAAGAGGCAATATTTGGCATTGTAATTAGGTTTGACTATTGATTTCTTAAATGCTAAATTTATTATTGAAGCCAGATTTGATTATAATTATAGTATTAAAGATCACCAATCATTTGTTGTTTTTTTCTTTTTCTTTTTCTTTTTCTTTTTTTCCTTTTTAAACAGAGCCATTTGTTATTCATATGATCCAAATTACTCCATAATAGGTATCAACTTTCAGAGAATAGAAATGTACTTTGAGATTGAGATTTTAATTTATGAATAATGCTAGAGATCCAAAAGTCTTAATTTTCCTATACTAAGCATGTGATGTCTCACAATTTATTTTTGAATTTATTTAGGGAAAGTTCTAATTCATAAATTAAATGGTAATAATTAACATGCCACGTAAATTCTATTAATAAATTAGGATCCTAGCATCATCCTTCTTATACTACTTCTACTTAACTGAATTCGACCTGTTGTTCTTTTTAAAAGTAGAAACTGAAAAAAAAAAAAAAAAATTGAAAGGCTGAAGAATCCCCGGTAATTTTAAGGACAAAGTAAGAACTATATATATTTTTTTTTTGCTTGAAATTAAGAACTATATCTTGCTTGAACTTTTTTTAAAAAAAAAAGTGGGGCTTAATCAATGACCACCACTTAGTACAAATTTAAAGGAAAATAACACACACACTCTACCAAAGTTTGAACCCCTGACCTCTCAAACTCACACACATCCCTCAAGCCTTGGACCAATTGAGGGGCACTTTGGACCAATTGAGATAGATCCAGTTGGCATATCTTGCTTGAACTTAAGTTATTCCTTTACTCGGAAAAAAAAAAGGTATTCCTTTATTAACTCACAAGAACGTTAAATTTAATAGAACAGAAATAAATAAATCAACAAACACCATGCATCTTGCTTGAACTTTTTTTAAAAAAAAAGTAAGGCTTAATTAATGACCATCACTTACTATAAATTTAAAGGAAAATAACACACACACACTCTACCAAGGTTTGAACTCCTGACCTCCCAAACTCACATACACATCTCTCAAGCCTTGGACTAATTGAGGGGCACCTTGGACCAATTGAGATAGTCCCAGTTGGCATATCTTGCTTGAACTTAAGTTATTCCTTTACTCGGAAAAAAAAAAAAAAAACAAAAAAAGTATTCCTTTATTAACTCACAAGAACGTTAAATTTAATAGAACAGAAATAAATAAATCAACAAACACCATGCATGTGGGATCCTAGTACATTGATGGTAAGAAGAGGACTAAATATAATTTTATCAGTTAAGATTTATTTTTTAATATTTAGTAATTAACTCATAATACAGATGTTTTACATGAAAATAGAGTTTAAGGATTACGTATTCCTAACATAATGTTGAATTCTCATTTATGTTAAAATAATAACATTTTTAAATCAATTTGTTTTCAAGAGTGAAGGGTCGTCTATCAACTTTTCACTAGTAAGGGGCATCATTTTTTACTAATTGGAATACAATTTTCAAAAATTGAAAAATTTATCATAAAAAACACTTTTTGTCAAATTTTGATATAATATAGCCATATATATAATATAGGCACTAATCTAGTAGGTTTTTTTTTTTTTTACCTATGCATAGGTATTAATTTGGCCAATAAAAATTTTTTTTGTACTTTTTTTATATTAAAAAATAAGAGAGAGAAATAGCATTAATGATGCACATCTTTTCATGCACATCATTATAGCCATTAGATCACCATTAAATGATGATCTAACGGCTAAAAAAAAAATATCTACTGGATTGGCAACATATATATATATATTCAGAAATATCATAGGAACTCCTAGAATTATATTTTTGTTTATGAAAAATCTTCATTTAAATACTACCAGATTCACATTCTTTATAATAGTGAAATGGGAGTAAAATTCTTGTAAAAAAAAATTTCCCATAACAAAACTCTCAAATTTTAGTTTTTATTTCTATTTCTTATAAACAAGAAACTTGTTTAGTCGCACACCAAATCATTTCTAGTAGTTGAATAGACAAAAAGACATAAAAATGCTTGATAACTATCAAATAATAATACAAATAAAAAATGGCACGTGTACAATACATGCATAATTATAATTTCTATATGACTGTATATCTTTAGGTTAAGATAGAGGAATGAAAGAGTAAATAAAGAAATATATAAAAAGGATAGGAAAAATATAGAAGGATGAAAGAAAAGGGAAAGAAGAGAAAGAAAGGAGATAAAGCGAAGTTATAATAAAGAAAATAGAGAAATTAGAGAATAATAAGAGAAAAAGTCAAAAAGAGACGGATGTGAGAGAAGATGAGCCGTGAGAAATAGATAAATAAAATAGAGAAATTTAAAATAAATTTAGAGAAAGTAAAGAGGAATGAGAAAGTTAGTTGCATGCTTAGCTTGATTGGTGACCACACCTACATCTAATATTAAGGTATAAAAAAAAAAATGAAGAGAGAATGGAGAAAGTGAAGTGAGAGAAAAAGATAGAAAACATAAATAAGATTGGGAATGGCTACGGTAGGGGCGTCCCTACGTAGGGTCATGCCTTAATTATCGTTGGATGGGAATCTGTGGGGAATAACGGGAATCTGTGGAGAATCTATTTATATACAGATTCCCATCCAACGGTGAATAGACAGGGCCCTACGTAGGGGCGCCCCTACTGTAGACGCGCCCAATAAGATTATTAAACATATTTTCGAAAGAAGAGTTTGCAATTGTGTATCTATTGCAATAGACTAAAAAAAAAAAAAGAAAAGAAAAAGTGTATGCAAGGGCCTAAAAATCAACCTTATTATACATGTTACCAAATAAACCAAAATAAAATTATCAAAACTATATAGGTAAAATAATAATCATAAAACTGAAATATCCAAAAGAGAATTAGAAACAAAATTAAATATTTTTTCTTTACTCTGAACTTTTTAATTTTTTTTTTATGAATAATTCAAGAGTATGTATGTTTATGACTAACTTAAAACATTTTTTTTTCAATCAATGTATGGATTTTTCAATTTTAAAAGTAAAAATTTTACCAAAGCGATCTTATTTGATAAATTTGTATCTTTGCAACTTTTCCCTGTAGGAGTAATTTGATAAATTTGAATATTTTTATGACAATATATTCTGGATCTGTCAAAATTGGGATAATATCACTTTTATACATTACATTTTGACCCTTTATTCGATTTGTATTTTATGTTTTTGTTATTATTAATATTAACTCTTAAATTTAATATTTGTTACAAATTTATATCATGATACTAATTTAAAACAGTCAATTTACAAAGATGATTTAATAAACTTATTTTCTAATAAGTTTTTATATGGTTTATTTTCAATTTTTCAAACAACTGATAAATTAACTGTTTTAAATTGGTGTCAGGTTATAATTTATAGCATATTTCAAATCTAAAGATAGATATTAATAATAACTAAGCAAATGTCAAAATACAGATATAAAAATAATATTATCCCATCAAAATTTGACAAAAACACATATTTTTTGCGATAAATTTCGATATAAATAATAACATGCACTAATTATAAAACAAGATTAGGGGCACCAAAGTATTCATTTTATTTTTTTAATTCTAGTTCTTCTGGCCACTTCAGTGTTCTTACCCAGCCAGTACCGTACCGCGCACCCACCCAGCTATCATAGACCGCCGACGAAGAAGTCGACTCCCAGGCGAGAGATACACAAGTGATTAGTAGAACGCAATCGTGCATAGCATCGGTGAGTACTGTACTGAGAGCAAAATATGGTTCATGCTTATTTCAATTGATTGGTATTTGTATCTTCTGCTTGGGAATAGAATATTATCAATTTATTGTTCAAATTTTCTCGTTTCATCGTATATATTTTTGTGTTTGAAGTAGCAAAACTTATGCCTTTTCAAGTGGGGTTTTTTTAATAATAATAATTTTTAATTTTTAATTTTAATTTTTTTGTAATTGGGATGTTTTGGCAATTGCAGAGACCCAAAATGGGTTGGAAAGCAGCTGAAAAGCTTATTAGACATTGGAGGATTCTCAGAGGAGATAATGTATGGCAATGGCAAATCAACCATGAATCTATTCTTCTCTTTATATATATACACACACACTGACATACATATGTAAGATGTATAATTTGAATTTTATATGTGTTGGTCTTTTTCAGGTGATGGTAATAAGGGGAAAAGATAAAGGCGAGACTGGTACTGTTAAGCGTGTTATTCGATCTCAGAATCGTGTTATTGTTGAGGGCAAGAATCTGGTGAGATGGGGATCATTTTCACTCTTTATTGCTAATTCATTTACTTATTTGATATGGTTTTTCTTGGGAATTTATTTTTGGTGAGTATTGTAGAACAAAATCTTAATGATTTTGTGCTTATTCGAATGGTTTTGTTTAAATTCAATTATAACGGGTACCAACATTAAAATTGCTTTAGTATTTATGCACTAAGAGAGATTAAATTTGGAAACAAAATTTGATATTAGTGATTTGGTCTGAAGTAATATGTCTTTGAGTTGAAAATTGGTGTCTACTGTAGCTAAAGGGACAAGTTTCCTTATTTGCATTTCATGTTTAATGTTTTCATTAGTATTTGGAACTCTAGAGTGACCCACCATGGTTATGTGAAATTCCTAATCTAAGATACTTACGGAATGATGCAAGATACATTCCATGGTTGACAATGATGCGTCTTATCTATTTTCTTGGTTGGAAAATGATTCCTCGTATCTCTTTCATGCTTCTTATCTATTTCATCTGTGTGCTTACGTTGTTTGAATCTAGATTATGTATGTATATTGGAATCTGTAATGAACTTCTATCGTCATCGGCAGGTTAAGAAACATATCAAGCAAGGTCAGGGTCATGAAGGCGGGATCTTTACAGTCGAAGCCCCTCTTCATGTTTCAAATGTTCAAGTTCTTGATCCAGTTACAGGGTATGTGAGTACCTTAAAATCTGGTTGAAGAATGTTTCAGTTTTTAGTCTTCCGAGTTATAAAGCGAAGATGGGTGGTTGCTTTGCAGGAAGCCTTGTAAAGTTGGAATTAAGTATCTTGAAGATGGATCCAAAGTAAGAGTGTCTAGAGGCCTGGGCGCATCCGGATCCATAATTCCTCGTCCTGAGATATTGAAGATAAGGACTACACCAAGGCCTACAGTTGGTACTTGCTCAAACCTTTAAGTTCTCTACCTTGTATTTTTCCCTTAATGAAATATGGCTCTCATTATTTTCCGAGTTGTTCTACCTTGAGACATGAGTCATGAGATGTAGGGCATGATTCACTGCTTCATTTTGCTATATCTAACATGTTGCAAGGAAATCTTATGAAAAGGATTTTGTTACAATTTTATTGCGAAAAAGAATAGAATCAGGGTCAGGGCTAATGATTAACACCCTGAACCAGTTAGCCCAAGTACTTGGCAAAGTCTAGCCGTATATATAATGTACATATATTCGACCATTGAAATTTAAAATCAAAGCTCAACTTTAAGGTCATCTTTACTAATTCGTAATGGGAACGGAAATACTTCCACGGGAAGTATTTCCATTTCTCATCCATTATCTGCTTACTTACATATTTAGGACACAAGATTCAGTGAATCTTTGACATAATTATTGAAATTAGAAAGGTATAAGTTTTTTATCCATTTTGTATTCCTTCCTAAATTTTGTCTCATTACGATTCTTTTCATTACAGATTATTAAGCATGCCCTTAGATGTTTAGATGCCTCCCGAAACTCTTATGATTCTATAGTAACTTTTACCGTTCAAATTGAGGTTTCCAGTTGGCAATCTTCGAAGTTTTGCCTCTGAGAAACAGTATTTTATACTTTATAATGAACTCTGCTGCTGACAATTTTTAAACTTCGTTGCAGCTGGTCCCAAGGATACTCCAATGGATGTTGTGATGGAGAAGACTTATGATGCAAAAACAGGACTAGGCATGCCTGATCTTTGAAAGAACTGTATTCTTATCTAAATTTTGTCATGGAACCAAGGTGAAGCTATCGCTGAAAAGACATGGACCATCTCAATTCTCAGTTGTCCAATGTTTGGCTTGTTGCTAGAAATATCCAAAGTTGGAGCTGATTCCTCTTTTCTATTATTCAGTTGATGTACCATACAAGTGAAATGATCAAATTGCCAGTTTGTTATCAGACCCCTTTTAGTTCAAGATGGTTGTTTCACTTTCAGATATCTGCATGTGCTGCGTTCTCGAGTATTACGTAACTTATATATTCCTGAAATGTATCGGTACAGACAGTAGTGTAGTTTGCCTTCGCATGTCCTGTTTCAGCTATGAAGTTCCCTGGGTCTCTGTTTTACATAGACTGAAGCACTGACGAGAAGATATGTAGGAGGAAGAAATAAAAGGAAGAACAGTAAAATGATTAGTGGATGAAATAGGGTTGTTGTTTGGTACGAAAAATACTAGCATGGAAAGTATTAGACGATGGAATGTAAACCATCGATTTGATATAATATTTACTCTTTTATCATTGGATGGATTTTTTCATTCTTCACATAACAAGCTCCAGAAAAAAAGTCTCACATTCTTTTCTTATTTTATTTGTATAGGTTATGTAGCTCTCGTTATTTCTCTCTCCTTCCCTTGTCAACGTTTAGATATTCAAGTATTTCTTCTTAGTATATTAATTTTGACCGCATAAGTGGGACTGCCACCCTTTGCATCTTAGCGGATAAGAATCTCCTAACTAATGCTATATGTTATGGGATAGGGGTGTCAATTCGTGTCCATAGGTCGGGTTTGTGTCGGGTTGAAATCTAATATATACATAAATTATGTCAACCCGAACTCGACCCGTGACCCGTCGTGTCAGAAAACCATCAATACTAATCTGATCCGCACCTAAAACGGGTTGACCCAAACCCGACCCGCACAACTCGCTTTGGTGAATAACATCCAACACACAACCCGATTTTGACCCGTTAACCCATTTTTTATCCGCCAACCCGCTATGACCCGTATTTTTTTTACTTATATTTTCTTTTTCTAAGGTTATTATTGTCTCATTTTAAAATAAATAAATTAGGGGTAATTTATAAATATAATTAATAACTTATAATCTCAAATACTTACATTGTACAAATTAAATATATCTATAATAATAGTCATAAATAAATTAAATAAAAAAATATTTTTTATAATTTAATTATATATATTTGTTGGCGTCAAACGGGTCAAGCGGGTTGATCCGAACTCGACCCGTTTTTTTATTCGTGTCAGGCTGGTCGACCCGAACCCGATCCGTACCCTTTTTCTTCGACCCTAACCCGCAAAAAATCGTATCGTGTTCGTGTCGTGTTATCGTGTCGTAACCCGAATTGCCACCCTTATTATGGGATAACTGCAAATCGGGTGTTCTGTAATTTAAAATCTGAAGTTTAGACTCCGTAAAATAATAAGATTAAGAATTTATAAAAATTAATACTCTGTTGAATAATTTTAACTGATAATATACAATAATATCCTCAAAATTAAGAAGAATAAAAAGAAAAAATCTAATTTTAATAGAGAATATTATTGTTTTGTGATTGCTAAAATTAGTCAAAAAGTCTATTCATGATATTAATTTTTAAAAATTTTTAATCTCAGTATTATTTTACAGAATCTAAATTTTAAAGTTTAAATTGCACATGATGATATTTTTTTACGATTTATCCGTATATCATATCAAAACTTTGAAGAAAATGCTAAAATTTGTAATAATGTTTGGATTTGAAAAAGTAAAAATACAAAAAGACAGACTAACAAGTTATATGATGCTACACAGTCAAATTACATTTGAGCTCCGTGAGTCCACTCATTCACTCAAAAAAGTGAATTCTTTTCCTCTTTTGTTGCTTCGAAAAAGGTCGAACTTCTCATGTGATTGGTTTAGATTCACTTGTTACTAGAATAAAAGTAGGAAAAAATCGCGGCTATCGTCCAAATAAGAAAAAATTAAAACACATTCCGGCTCATAATGAAAACTGGTTGATTCCATAATCCAGACATAGTAAGCTCGTCGTATTAGCCAGCAATTGGAGGACAGCTTGGAATGGATCACAACATAAACTACTAAACGGCAAGAATGTGTACTTCTCGTCTTTTCTCATACGCGGCGATCGAGTCCTTCGCATGACAGACACGTAACATGGACACTCGTCCTCATGCATGCCTCCCCATGATCCCATCCCCCGTTCTCATCCTCCACTTCCACTCTTATATATACAATCTACCTTTAATCACATCTCTCTGCAACTAAACATGGCGGCCTTAAAGCTCTCTTTACTAGTTTTACTACTCTTATCTGTGGTAGTCCTGAGCTCCAGTGTCGTTTGGGGTAAGCAAGACCCGGAGTTGAAGCAGTGCCAGCACCAGTGCAGACAACAAAGAGGCTTCGATGAAGAACAGAAGAGTCAGTGCGAGCGAAGGTGCGAGGACTATATAAGAGAGAAGAAGGAGCGAGAGAGAAGAGAAAGAGAAAGCGAAAGAGGAGGAGGAGGAGGAGGAGGAGAAGAAGAAAGCTATTACGGCACGAAAGAAAGAGAAGAAGGGGAGCGAGTAACAGAGCGGGGTCCGTACGTTTTCGAGGAAGAGCATTTCGAAACCAGAGTCAGAACAGAGGAAGGCAGAGTCCATATTCTCCGAAAGTTCACCGAGAAGTCGAAGCTTTTGAAGGGCATCGAGAATTTCCGGGTCGGGTTTCTCGAAGCCAACCCAAATGCATTCGTTGCCCCGGTCCACTTTGATGCCGACACTGTCTTCTTCGTTGCCAGTGGTAACAGTTTTGGAACCAATAACAGGACTTTTATCTTACTTTTAATATAAGAAAACCGTATGTACTTATCTGTGTATTTATTGTGATTTATATGAAGGGAAGCCGACTGTGACCCTGCATAGGGAGGATAAAAAGGACACGTTTAATCTTGAGTATGGAGATATCCTAAACATCCCAGCAGGGACCCCTGTATATATGGTCAACCGGGACGAGAGAGAGAAGCTCTTCATTATCAAACTAATCAATCCTGTCTTTCTCCCTGGCCATTTTGAGGTACTTAAAACTAATAATCACTCGGAATTGTTAAAAGGGTACTTGTTAAGTAAGTAACTACAAATCATAATTAATCTCATTGGAGCTTGTTTTGTTGTTATTATAGCCATTCTACGGGCCTGGTGGTGAAAACCCAGAAACGTTTTACAAAGCCTTCAGCTGGGAGGTACTCAGTGCTGCTTTCAAGGTTAGTAACAAAATAATAAAGAGTTGGTCTCATTTGGTTTGGCATATGTGGTTGTTGTTAATGTTATTTGTTTTGTGGGAGAAATACAGAGAGACAGAGATGAGATAGAGAGGCTGTTTAGACAGCAGAAGCGAGGCAGCATCGTCAAGGCCTCCAGGCAACAAGTTCAGGAGGTGAGCCGTCACGCCGAAGGCGGCCGCGGCGGCGGTGGTACCATTTGGCCGTTCGGGGGAGACACGGGAGGTCCTTTCAATCTATTCCGAAACCGCCGTCCCACTCATTCTAACCGCTTTGGCAGCCTTTTCGAAGCTGATGCCAGTGAGTATAAGCAGCTTGAAGACCTCAACCTCATGATCTCCTTCGCCAACATCACCAAAGTAAGTCAAAAATCTCGTCTCAACTACATATAATCCCACTTTGACTAATATTAGTAGTATCATAGTTAGCAATTTTACGTACAATACTCGGTCTTTTTTAGCCGAAACACATTTTTTTAAAAGAAAAAAAATCTTATAAACATGTTAAAATTAGAATGTAATTATGTTAATATATTTTTTTTAAGGGAGCTATGACGGCACCAATTTACAACTCGAGGGCGACAAAGATATCAATCGTGGTAGATGGCGAAGGGTTCTTCGAGATGGCTTGTCCTCACGTCTCATCGGAACAAGGCGGAGGCGGCCGTAGTAGTAGGCATAGCTTCCAAAGAGTAACCGGGCGGTTGAGACGTGGAGTGGTGTTTGTGGTCCCGGCAGGCCATCCTCTAACCGCTATTGCCTCTGGAAACACCAACCTTCAAATACTTTGCTTTGAAGTCAACGCCAAAGGGAACGTTAAGTACCCTCTTGCAGGTACGTATCTATGTATAATGTAGATAAGTCTAATTATATCCTTCTCTCCGTCTCTCGTTGACCATTGTTTTTTTAGTGTGGTTTAATGTGTTTTGATTGTCGTTTTTTGACTGGCATGCAGGGAGGAAAAATATCGTGAATGATATGGAGAATGTAGCCAAAGAGCTGTCGTTTAGCGTCCCAGCAAGAGAAGTGGACAGGATCTTTAGGAGCCAAAACGAGGAGTTCTTTTTCCCAGGGCCAACCCAACAAGAGCAAGGTGGACATCGTGCTTATATATGAATAAAATCAAGGACGTGAACATGAGACAGGAAGATCATATATCGTAAGAATAAAAGGGGGTTTTTTTTCGACTTCACAGAGTAAAAGTGATAACTTTGTTATAAATATTCCAAGAGTATAAAGGAAGAGAGTGTGTATATAGCCCAGCTCTAACCCAGTGGATAGAGGTCGATGTAATCTCAACTCTACGGGACGTGTGTTTAAATAAAGGTGTGATTAACTGAATAATATCGAACTCTTCTCACTTCTCACTCCGCTCTCTCTGTCCCTCGGATTTTGTCTTGGCGGTACAACTGTCGTTTTTGGAGCTTCTAGTCGTTTTTTGCACTATAGTTGATTTGTTTGTTTTTTGCTTTTTTGTCACGCCAGTAAAACGACCCACGTTCCTCGACAGTTGCAGGTTTATGACAAAAAAATAATAATAGTAAATACATAAATAAAGGATCGACTTTCTACTGATTTGAGAGTTTTTCCCTTTTTTTGTAAAGGAATTTCAATTTCAGGAAAAAAAAAAAAAAAAGGAAAGGTCCCGATTACGTGGTGCAAGGACTTACTTTTAGAACGCGGTATGCAATACAGGCCACATTCAGGATTTTATTTCCTAAAGATGCTATTGTCATTCTTTATTTATTTATTTATTTTTCCTGTTTCTCTTCAAGAAGAAGAAAAGTTGTACATTGAATCGAAACAATTTGTTATTTTAATCGTGGATCAATTTTTTATGAAAGGGCATATCAAAAATAAATATATATATATATATACCAAGCTAATATTGCCATCGCAATATTCTACACCAAATAACAACATTTAAATTAGGGGCGTGCATGCGGTGGTAAAAGATCAATTATCTTAAAAATTAAAAAAAAAAAAAACTCCAATTGATATTGGACGTTATTTTCGAACGATATATCTTCATTAGTCATTTCAAAAGAGTATCATAAATCAAATTTTGAAATAAACATTTGTCGTTTATTTAAATCCTCCTAAAATTAGGATACACTTTCCTCTCAAAAAAGCATGATTAACACACCTTTCCCGCGTTGTTAAGTGTTAACGTAGAAACCCCCAAAATTAGGGAAAAATAAATAAATAATTTTGTCCATACTCCATATTTAAAAGAAAAAAATAAAATTGGCGAATAGCGGGTGTGGTTAGTTAATGAGGTTGGACTGTGTGAGTATATATGTATACACACATACGTGTGAGTTCATGAAGGACTGTCTCTGTGTGCCAAACAAACAAACCTCCCCCACTCGTCCGTACACTCCCCTATGCTCTCTCCTCCCCCTGAAAATTGAATTCCTCTCTCTCTCTCTCTCTCTCTCTTATCTCTAAACCAATGACATCAATGCGAGTCAAGCGCTCTCGGATCAGACGGTCACCGAGCTACGGCGGCGCCGGAGCGTTGCTCAGTCAGATCGGGCCTCCGGCCGCCGAGCCGACGGTGCTCCGGTTCGATTCGCACTCGGCTCCGTCGATCTCCGCCGCCGGTGGCGGCGTTTTGAAGCAGTCCGCGGTGGCAACGGCTGCGGAGACCGCGAATTCCGGGTCGGCGATGGCGATTCTGGCGGTGTCGTCGCCGGACGCAGTGATGGAGGACGGCGACTGGCAGAGTGGTGGTGGTGATAATTTTCTTGACAGGTGCTTCCGCTGTAAAAAGAGGATTGGTAATGATGACGAAGTTTTCATGTTTAGGTAAAGCGTTTTTTTTTTTTTTTTGGTCATACGTTTCGATTAAGTTTTCTTTTGGTGTCCTTTTTTTCTGTTTGACTTCCGGGATAATTTTCAAACATAATAAGGAAATGGAAAAAATAGGTAAGACATATATCGAATGAAATCATATGATCGCTGAGAAAATAAAGGAAATGGAAATTAAATCAATATAGTAATACTTTTGTCCCTTACTGTTTAAATGAGAAAACTTTCTTTGATATAAGTGGAATAGGATCTGGTGAGATATCTAATAGGAGAAGGATAATTCCTAATAGGGAACAAAATCCTAGAGAATATAGAGTCATTCAAATATAGACAGTCATTCAAATATAGACAGTCATTCAAATATAGGGATGGAAATATAACCACGTTATGGGCAATAATTTTACTGTTAATATATGGACATAGTGCTGTGTGGAGTCGGTATTAGTATAATCCGTACTCGTTTCGATATATATATTCACATAAAAAAAATTATTATTATTTAACTTTATACTATTTATATTCTTATATTTTGATAAAATAATGAGTTTGAAGAGTTATATATACTTATATATTTAAATTTTGTTAATTATAAAAAAAATTAGTATTTTCATCTTATGTTTTATTATTATCAATGAGTAATCACGATTTATTTTGTTTTCCGTTGTTTAATACCTAGCACCGTTTAATAGAGCAATATGGTATTGTGATTGACTTTCGAAGATGGAGATGGAGATGATAATTAAAAAAAAATCTCTGATCCGGTTACCATTCCTATTCAAATACAAATAATTAAATAATTACAAAAATAAATAAAATACAATTACAACTATGAATTATCTCCAATATATTGTAGATAAATATCATTTTTTTACCCTTGCTCCCATAAAACCAGAAGATTACACTAAAAAAAGTATCCGACAGTTTTTGTTCAAACTTGAAAGTTAAATTATTTGAAAATACCAATAATTTCTTACCCAAATTAACTCAACGCATAAAACTCATTAGTAAGCACTCCTAGACGAATATGATTTGTCTTTTAATATAATGAAGAATAATTAATTAAAAAGTTGAAATAACTAATCTCGTTCTAAAAAATTTTAAAAATTAAAATACATAAGTGAATTTAATTAAATGTTTCAAGAAATTGTTAAAAGTGTATTTTAGACCCAAAAAAAAAAATTGTCGGGATATTTTATTTTTCTTTGGAAATTTTGGATTTAAGAAAGGGTTAACACGATATTTAGTCATAATAGATAAGGTGTTTTCGGTATTATCCTTTATTATTGTTATGATTTCTAAAGTGTGCAATTTCATAATGGATTTCCTTATTCAATTTTGCATAGATGGATTATTCTCTAGAGCGAAAGCTATATTCTCTTTGCAGTGGCTGTATTTAAACTTATGCTGATGATGCTAAATGCAGACACTTGCGTGCATTCTGTACACCTTATTGCCGTGCAGAAGTAATTAACAAGGATGATGAGTTCAAATCCGAGTTCAAGCATTTCTGTCAAACCATATCCAAAAGCAGCAAGAAGAATAAGCGTGTTCAAACATAGTTTTCAGAGATAAAAATCAATCCACCCAAATATGGCGTCCTATATAGCTTGATAGGGAAAATAATAACTGCGGCGGTGCATGGCTATCAAATTTTTAAGATCGTCGTGCACTTAAAGCTTATTACGGCCTTGTTTTGTATTTCATAGGTTCCGTATAGTTTACTTGTATGTTTCTTTTAAAGGGATTGAACTTTAAATCTATGTTTCTTCTGATCCTGCTAATGGGTGTCCAAAACTTAGATTTTGATCTTATGACTTTGTGCTCAGTGATGAAACAAAGGATTAGCCAAATATAAGTCGAAGTTTTAGATGTGTTAATGTAGTCCCAATCTCATTTATTTGTTGTTATTGATCGTGCTGAACTTTTATAATCCAAACATGAAAATGGTATGATTTTATTAGATTTACATCTATGCCTTAATGTGGTCATTTTCGCTTTTAATAAGCTCCATTTATTTGTTTGTCCTGAATTGCTAATAATATTGTGACCCTGGTGCTTGCTCATAAGCAGTTCAGGGGCAACTTTCACGTTTGAGGATAATCAGAATTTGTTCCACGATTCATAGGATGGTTGTACTAAACTTTCACGATACATGCTATGTGTAGTGTAGTCTGATGTGACCCTTTACAATGTTTTACTATAGTCCATTTCTTTTTCATTATTTAATAAGGTATTGATAAATTCTATTAAATTATGGTCCATCATTAGGACATCAGGAGTTATTTTTCGACTATTTCCCTAGATGTTTTTGTTTATTTTTTAAAAAATTAAAAATTAAAAATGCTACAGTAGTGGCATGTTTTGTCGAGTTTTCAGTCATATCCTCCTCTTATGGTGATTATCTACTGAGGATTTAAACTTCATGTACTAATTTGGCAGACGAAATAGGTCTAGCTTTGTAGTTTTGTAACATGGAAGTTAATACCATGGAGCTTTGAGGGACTGAATATCGTACACACCGAGGCAGAGGGCATGTAATAGGACTTGAGAATATTCTCTGAATGTTAAGAAAAGCGAGTCATTTAGTTCGTACATCATTGAGAAAGAAACTGTATTATGAGTTTATTCTGTTGTTGTGAGTGAACTTAAGAATATAGGCGAGTCACGGATTCAAATCAAAACCATATATAGAAAATGTCATTTTACCAAAGCACTGTCAGAGTTTGTGGCTTTTGCTACTTTACAGGAGAAAATATGCATCTACTTATCAAGATTTTGATGGCCGAAGCTGCGTAAGGAATCTTCTTTTTCTGAAGCTCATAATTTAGTCTCTGGGATTTGGACTTGTTTCGCACAAATGAAATCTTCTTTTAAAATCTGCAACCATGGGCTTGTAGTCCTGAGTTGCTAATGGAGTTTAAGCCTGAGTCCAGGTTGTGACGAGGCCCATCACTGCTTCTGAAGCCCAAATTGTTTTAACTAGTTTATCAATCGTTTCTGCTTGTCCTCACTGCTGCAAATAAGGCGCATATTATTGTATTCCTGTTACATAACTTGTTAAGAGATCCCTTGTGTGTCAAAGTAGACTGCGTATTATTGTATTCCTGTTACTTAATTTTGTCTTAACGCTACTATATTGAGATTGTTTGGTTAATTTATTGTCATGGGACAAACTTTTTCATGAGTCAGCAATTTTAGCTTTCCTTAGCTTGAAATAAGAACGCCATTATTTCACAGTATAGGTCCTTAAAAACTAGCTGCCGTATTACGTCTTCTCGACCTTCATTTCTTCCCCTTTCTCGTGACCAGTTAAAATGTATTAGAGGATACTAAATCCTATCTTTAGTCCCCTAATTAAAAGTAACCCCTTTCAAAAATTGATGAACTGAGTATATTTAACAGGCTTTAGTAAATCATAAACCAAGATTGGATTATTTTAATATGCTCTTTTAATAATGAGATACTTAAAAAAAACGAAAAAAAAAATGATATGGGGATGGTATCTTTCCAAATTGTGGTACTCTGTCGACAGCAGTATAGTACTCCCTCAGGGGAAAAACTCAGCAGAAAACGAGGGGCGCTGAGTTTTCTGACTCGAAAACAAATGGAGGAGACTTTCACATAGTAAAACAAGACGAGGTTTGCACGTGTTGAGATTCCAGCTATCTCTTTCACATATACCTTAGCATAATTAGTAAAATAAAAAATAATAATAATTGTGACACTAAGGATGATATCACTCTGTGTGTGCTCAGTGAGTAATTGAATGAAAGAGGGAGGCGTTTGCCTCGTTTAATCCCATTATATATTCACACAAAGGTCCAAAGCTTCCGACCCTAGCTCCTGAGCCTCTGACTCTCTGAGTTCTGCCACTGACGCCTTATCAAACAAGCAAAACATATAAAAATAATCAAGGGGTATTTCATATTTTTCATGTTTTTAGGTCCTAATTGAAGATTGCCTGACTCTGACATCACATCCACATAAATGAACGAATGCTTAATTTTGCTACTCTGTTACACAAATTTAATTTCAAGAACCGAACATTGCTTGATCTATTATTGTGTCACTTAATATCCACCAATCTTTTTAGGACATCACTTCCACTTAAGTTTCCTCTATCTGGGGACCCCTACCCCATATGAGAACCTGTGCCACTTTTATCGTTAGCTCTGATCTCATATCCATCGTCCACTGAAGAAGCAAAATTTAGCTTCAATACAAGGTTGTAGATTTTGTTCTCTCTTTTCTGTTCAAAAGGGTCTCTCTATTTTGTATTCATTCATAATAATAATAGTAATAATAATAATAATAATAATAATAATAATAATAATGATGATGATGATGATGATGATGATGATGATGATGATGATGATAACAATAATTTTAATTTTACTATAAATCCAAGAGTGAAAAAAAGGAATACTTATTTATATATATTTTGGTAATTTATTAATGATGGCGTGGGACATTCATTATTCACAACTGAGTTGGGGTTTTGGGGGGCAGAGCTTTGACTAGGCCCTTTGTAAAGAGATGAAGAAGCTCTTAAGATAGATAATTGGTCCTGGCCCAACACGAGTTATCTTCAAGCGTGCGGTAATGTCAGAGTAAGCTGAACCAATGGGTTTTGATTCTTTTATGAGTTTTGAACTTCAAAGCCTTTCATTTTTACTACTCCAAAGCTCTATCTCATTCTCACGTTGATGTCAACCCCACATTCCTAGCTGCCAGGCACGAATTTTAAAATCATTTTTTAAGAAAAAAAGTTGAGAGCAGAAGTAGTGATGTTTCTCTGATAAAAGCTTCAGTTTAGAACACCTCATTCTAATTTCATTTGTCTTTTTTTTAAAAAACAAAAAACAAAAAACAAAAAAATCAAAATAAATACACCCACGGAACTATATGAGTGATTTTTGGCCTTTTCTACTGTTTATTATATATGTACAAGAAAAATATGAGCAAATGTCATGATATGTTACATTCAGTGTGGCTCTGAAGAGCGCATTATGACTGCGTCCTCTATGGATTACAATTACAAAAAGCCTGAATATTCCAAAGCCCAGCAATCAAGTGTGAACTGTGAAGAACCAAAAGGGCAATGAATAAAAGGAGAAACAGAACCACACAATTCCTTTTTCAGCGTCAGAATTTTCAGGCACAGCCACGCGCATTTGTCCACCTACATAATTTTGTGTACATAAAAATAAGTTATTATGGACTTTGGAATAACAATTAATTGGTTTGTAGCAGAGTTAAAAGAGTTTTCGGACACAATAGTAACATAATATGGTAGAAATACTCAGTCATGTGCTTATATTTTCTAATATCAGTTCGAATTAGAATCATAACTAGGGATTTGAACACCCAATGGCCTACACTAATTGGTTCAAAGTCACGTACTCTAATCCTCTGAGCATAGCACACCACGCCTTTATTAGATCTATCCTTAGGAATATTTAAATAAATTAATTAATTAATTAATTAACATTTTCAGATTGAGAAGATGTGATTACGCCTCTTTCTAGTTGATCGTTCATCAATTTTAAAAGACAATAAAACTAGAGTACAAATGATAATAGCCAATTGATTTTGAAGTAACTTTGTTTTATTCAATCTGGGATGTATGACGTATCTACTACCTCTTAGGACGAATTCCATCCCTCAATATGTTTTGGCTAAAAGTAGTCAAAAATATTGTCAGATTTCAAAATCGTACAATCGTGACCAATCCTCACCATAATTACACTCATAATTGTGTTCTTTTACTCGAATCAAGGGAGAAACACCAATGGTGTTTTAGTTTCTCTCTGAAATCTGACGTCACGTGCTCGTCACGTGCAATGAGAGTGCACTGCCACGTCAGGTGTCACCCATGCGTAACTAGGCGACCTCAGCAAGAATTCTTTCTTCAACTTTCAAGGAGGCTTTGGGAGAGAGAATTTCATCAGTTTCATTCATTTTGTATTTTGTCTAGGCTGACGTGAGACGGTAAAAGAACAGACCAACAATTTGTTGACACGTGGAAGAACGAGATTGTCAGTCTTAGTGGTGATTGGTGCCACTTGTCATACATGTTCTGCCAATAGATGAGTTCTCCTGGCACTGTTTTGTTGCTAAAAGTTAATGGTCATCGAATTAAAAATTAAACAAAAGAGTAATGAAAATAAAGAGGTTTGGGGAACAGGACGAATCAATAAATATAACATAATCTAAGGGTCTGTATTTAATTTCTTAAAAACTAACTGTTTAGAGACTTTTATTGATGATGGTTCCTTTTTTTTTTCCGTAGGCAGAAGACTCAGAGCCATCTCAGGGCCTTTGGTCTCCCAAGTGGGCGGCTTGGCTCTACAGGAGCATGTGAATACGACAGAGTAAGGATAGTGTTGATTGGGTTAAGAAAACACCCCCCTCCCTTTTTCCTTTTTTTTTTTTGTCCTGGATTTTCCTGAAATTTAACACATTTTATTTTCTGTCAAAAACTTAACTTGTCTTCATTTTACAGACCATATATAAACTAATGAAGCAATTTGGTAGGGGGAAGTTTTCATTGGGCCATTTGGTCCAATGGGGTGGCGCCCAACCTGAGCATATTGGGGGAAGTTTCTTTCTTTTCTTTTCTTTTCTTTTTTTTTTTTTTTTTTTTTTTGCCCTTTCTGCGTCCTTCTTTTTCTCTTTTCGGGACAAGCTACGAGGGACCAACACAAGGCACGTCAATTCCTCAAATATTCCTCGATTGAAACTAAAACAAAACTAATAGTGGATAAGATTACGTGGTAGGTTACCTACATATTAAAAAACAAAAAGAAATTAGGTAAAATACGTCTATTATACATTCAGTTTTATAAAATACATATCTCTCCATAATTTTTACGTGAATATATCACTTTTAAAAAACGTAATGTGTAAAATGACTTATATCTTTAAGCTAAGAGCGTTAAATATAATGTCGAGCTCTAGACAATGTGTCTAACAATTTAACTAAAAAAAAATTTAAATTCAATGTTGAGCGCTATATAGGATGTTGGAAGCGCTAGACTAGGATATCGAACAACAGTAGACTAGGTGTTTAGCAACTCGTTTCCCCTGTCTAACTAAATTTGGATCCTTGATCGGATAAGTATTTCTTGTTCTTATAATAAAATTAATACTTAAAAGGGGTATTTACCACACACCCAAAAAAAAAAAAAACACTATTGAGATGGGGTATTTCCTAAAGGACAAATTATATTTTTGCTCCCGGAACTATCGCATATGCAGGGTTTTACCTCCTAAACTATTTATTCTTTCAAAAATACACCCTAAACTATTAGATTATAGAAAAAATACTCATTTTGTTATCTTCCGTGACGGAATGGTGATGTGTCTTCCTATTTAGGGTATTGTAACAAATTATTTGCAAATAAAAGACAAAAGTGTAGACAGAAAGTAACAGAAAAGGCTAGTTTTTAGCTTTAATGAAGGTTAAGGGCTAGTCTTTCGGAGAAGAAGACTACAATATGAGAGGAAAAATGGAAAAATTTGACGCCTAATATTAGCAAAGACAGATCTATTCAGGGACGAGTGGGAGCAATTGCCTCCACTCAATGAAAAATAAATCTTATATATAATGTTTTTGTAATATATATATATATAAATGAAAAAAAAAATATTGGAGAATGGGAGCTAAAGGAAATACATTATTTATTATCACTCAACCCAAGGCCCATCTACTCATATCAGTACATTAACTCACTCTATTCTTTTTAAGGAGAAATTAGAGTGGATGTCTTTTTTTTTATATACTTAGTTTAATAAATATCTATTTTTCTCTTTTTATAGCTAAATGACTTGGTACATGTATTTTTATACTTGGTGTATCTATATTTTTTATACTGATTATATTAGTTCTTTTTTTTTTTTGATGAAATTTATATTAGTACTTATATTGGATATATAATATTTTACGCTTGGTATATTTACTGATATATCAATTATTTTTGCTACAGTGTTTGCAAATGAGATATTTATTTAAAATGGGTCCAAATTTAGTCATTTTGCTATGAGCCTTAGTTTAAGCTAGAGTGCACTTTATGGCAAAAGTGATACAAAATAGAGAGGTTATGTAATTTGGGATAAAAAATAAACAGAAAGAAGGAAAGTAAAATGCCACTAAGTTAAATAGAAACTAGGATATTCCAAAACAAAAAAAATAAAATTTTCTAAGTCACCTAATTTGGGAATATAATAGAGTAATATAATTCAGAACTTATTTGTAGCTCGGTAGATTTCTAAATAATTTTTGTTGCAAAAGACGGTAGATAATATTACCACTGATGTTTGCTCAAATATATATATATATATTACCACTGATGAATGATAATTTAGTCACTTATTAGTATTAATAATGAGGTCATTATTCAATACAATAATGTAGAAGAACTAATTGTAATGTGTCAAAATTAATTATCTCATTTTAATGTATTTTTTTATGCTATTATATTATTTGATTTTTTTTTCATTTTGCATTCAATTATTTTTTTTTTCTTTTTTCATTTTGTCATGCCCCCACTAGAATTTAGGTCTAGCTTTGTCCCTGAATGTTAGGGTATATAGGTGAAGGTATTAAATATGATGATAAAAATTGAGGAATTCTTGCAAAGAAAAATAATTTAGGGGGTAAAACTCTGCATAGACGATAGTTCAGGAAACAAAGAAGTAATTTGTTCTTTCTAAAATATACTCTGGAAAAGGTTTATTTTGCTAAGAACCAATAACAAAAAAATTTAATTGTATGTAATATTTTTAAAATGGTGGGACTTGCACATTATTTAATTATGATATAATCTTATGCTTAAAGATATAAACTACTACTATTAGGTATACTTTTCCACATATTTGTCCTAATAAATTTAGAATAACCATGGGAATGTTTAGATTAGGTTTTTATACAAATAATTGAGGGCAGAGCATATCTTATCTAAGAAATTTCAGCCTGCAAAGTTGTAATGTTCATTGGAGCAAATAATTGAGAGCGACCAAACATTATGAGAAGTGAGTCTAAGAAGAGGCCAAAGGTCGATGGTGTATTGGTGTTGATATGGCAGAGACCTTTCATATGAAGCAATAGATTCCACCCATGTAGTACAAAACTAGTATTAGATTTATTATTCCGTGGCCTAATATCTACTACTATATATAGATTAAATATAGTGAGCTTTCCTTAGTAACTTGGGGTCAATCTTAAGCTTTGCCTTTATATTCTAAGAAATCTTTCTTTGTCCCTTGCTGGTTTTTACACCAACTCAAATGACAAAAAAGACAAAGGTCAAATGGTATGTTCTATTATTTTCTTGGTGGGATACAATTATTCTTTTCTTTTGTTGAACAAAAATAAAAATAAAAATAAAGGTAGTATGGTTGTTTGTGGGAAGATGAGCCCTTGTCTGGTTGCCTTGAACCTTTTTTTGGCTACTTGAAAAATTGAAATCTGTCTGAATTGGTTGTTTTGGGTCTCTTTCAAAAGCAGATTGTTTGCATCATAAAACAGAAACCAAGGTGCCGACCTCCCATCCCCACTTGGATTTTTTGCCTCCCTTTAATATCCCTAACACAAAGCTAAAGCTATATACCAAAATAGAATTTATTTTAGCTGTTTGATTGACCAATTCTTGATGTTGATTTGATAGTCTCTCATCTTAATAACAAATAAATAGTAATTAAAATTAGTTTGAAACACAATCACTTTTTCTTTTACCTATTGATCAGTGTAGGTCTTAACTCAAGTGAGTTTCATATGATATGATTTCTATTTTTCTTGTTTGGAATACAACATTTATTATACCTATTGGCTATAACACACGGAGATTTTAACTTTTTTAGAGTATCAATTGTGGGGTAAAGAGAAATAAAATAGTATTTAAGTTTAACAATTTTGGAATTTGTATATTTTTTATGTTCTTTTGTAATCTTCCTCATGTGCATAACAAAAAGCTTGATCATCTTTAGAATAAGATTGAATGTGTCCAAACAAAGAAATAACAAAAAAAAAAGGTGGTGGTCATTTTAAGAATTTAATGTTCCCCTTAAAAGAAACAATTCAACAATTTATAAGACTAACCACTATTTTGGGTCCTATATTGGGGATAATCCAAACAGCGAATATAATATAAAGCCATCAGAATCCAATCTTTGGAAAGGATTGTATCTTCACATGATTGAAGCATTTGTATACATTAAAAAAATTGAGAAGAGTGATTGGAAATATTCAATGTCCTATTCTGATAACTTGATAAGTGGCTGCCATATGATTATTCAGTCCAAATATCCTAATCTCCCAACACCCAAAAAGTAATACTAAGAAAATAAATAACATTAAATTCGGAGGGTGTATGCATATAATCCAAAAAAATAAAGGGTGGGCTTGAGCAGTCAAGCTGGTCGGTGGCATAGGCCAAAAGCAAACCATAGTCTTCTCAGTTATTAATTATGATAATTTATTTTTAAAAGGCTACTTATGAAAAAGGAAAAAATTTATTAGGGGTTAGGGAACAATAAGACTAAAACAAAATAAAAAGTTGAGATTATCAAAATAATAAATAAATAAATAAAAAGGAGGAGTTTACGGCTGTATAAATCTTTGGAAATTGCCGGGGCCTTTACAGGAAAAAATGTTTGCCAAATGTCACGTCCGGCCGGATCCATGGGCAGCCTTTATGGGATTCTTCTCCTAATAAAATCTGTAAGCTTCCAAACATGTCGTTTTTACTCTTTGTTGCTTTTTTGATTGTTTCCATTCAAAATACATAAATAAAACTTCAAAAATATTTTTAAACGAGTGATGTTATGAGGCACTATATAGTGTCTAACATCACATAATGTGTCAGTCTGTTACTAGTAAATTGTGGTTAGTCTTCAAGTAGAGTCCATGTAAAATTCAATTTATTAATTAGAAATACTCAGTCACAAACTGATACGTTATTGTGGTGCTGGACACCACTATTATTCCATAACATTGTTGTTTTTTAAATTTTAATCGAAATTAAAAATTAAGGAGAGTTCTAATGTAAGAACAATGTTTTCACTCCTACGCAGGGGCAGCCACTAAATCTGGGATCCTACGGTTAGTTATGTTGTATTCATTCTACACTCAGAGACATTGAATTATATCTCATTTTTTAAGGATTATCTATCCGGAAAAAAAAAAAAAAAAAGCAATTAGAGCAGTTTCTCCCAATGAAAACGTCAAACTTACATCTAAAATTTTGTTGGCAACCCACTAGATTATGCTTTAAATCTTTCAGATTTTCTTTAAAAAAAAATAATGGAAAAGATGATTATCACATATTTTTGTTTGAGTTAAATGAAAACCTTAATTCTATGGGAAAAATATTAAGGAAAAAAAGTATACAACAAATTGAAAAAAAAAACTCCAATGGGTTGTTTTTCTTTTCTTCAATAAAATATTTTTTCAATATAAACACAATTTGAATAATAGGTACAACCTGCAGTTGTTTGGATTATAATTGAGGTTAAATCGCTTATTCTTTACATTCTTATTATTTAATTAGTAAAAGGATTTAGATGAATTATATTGTGTATTTGTGGTCTATCACATTTATCGGAATTTAAGAGGCTCAGGAGATAAATTAAAACTTCCACGATCATCGGTGTTCTCATATTCTTGAACATACAAACTATTGATTTTTTTTTTAAGTATTTAAACCATTGATTTATATTACAAGTTCTGTCGGCATCTTTTGGTAAAGAAGAAGAAGAGAGACTAAGAGAATATAATCTGAAAGTGAAGAGGGAGAGAGCGGTTGAAGAAAGAGGAAGAAAAAATACATATTTTTTTTATTTTGTTTTCTTTTTCTATTTCAAATTTTTCTATTGTATAATGTAGTGTATTTGATTTTCTATATATTTCTTTATTTATTTTCATCCAACGGTGTAAATAACCCTCCTACTTGTAGAATCGATTTTGTCCCTTCTAGACTAGAATTTATCTAAAAATTAAATATCCATAAAGTTTAAACTTGAGAGACCAATTGCATTGCTAGTGCATGCGTTGATAACATTAAGGTTTCACTTCTTTGACATTTATGCAACCAAACAAATGAAACATATAATTTCTTTATTTTTCTTTTGTTAATTGAATTCAACTAACTGCTTAGAAGATCCTGAAAGAACAAAATCGAATCTATTCGAGTTGGACAAACGCAAGTAAAAAATGCATTCTAATTAAGGAGAAAACTTAAATATATGTGTATGCATTATTACTTAAGTAAACATAATGGGGAATGCTTAAAAAAAATGAGGAATGTTTAAAATGCCAAAAAAAAAAGCAGCTTTGTTTATCATTTAATTATTTTATTCATTTAATTAGTTTTATTTAATTTAGTTGAAAGACTACGTGCCATCAACATTGTCCTTTGACTCTTTTCCTTAAAAAAAATAAAAATAAAAGTAAAAAACTTATTCTATTTTTTTTTTATATTAGAAAATATTTTAGAAACATTTTTGAAAAGAAGATATATATATTTTTTTTATAATTGTGGAAATTCAGTTCGATGCCAAATTGTACACCAAATAAGAGGAAGCAGAAGCGAAAAATTCCAAAACGGACAACTGGACTTTTGTCCAAGTAGACAAATAAGTACATGTTGTAGGCCCAATACGCCACGTGGCATATTGTTATGCTTTCGTTTGTCACATCGCGATCCCATTTGGTATCACGGTCACTTTGCCACGTGTCCATTTTACATAAATGGTAAACTCATTTTTTGCCATTCCTGTTGGACACACTAACCTGAAGTTTCAGTCTCTAGATCGTGCGTGGCAAATAATCTCCAGAAAACACCTTCGGAGACTGAGGTCTATACAACATCGAATAGCCGGAGAGTGAGGTTCACGGGGAGGTTGAGAAGGTGAAGATATTGACTTCTGAAAGCGTAGCTGGGCACGGAAAACCAGTAAGCGGTGACACGGGAACGTGTCTTCTTCAGAACTGACGCCGTTTTATGGCAACCGATCTTCATTTTAGTTCTTTTTTCACCCTTTCAACTCTTTTCACCTTTTGGTAAAATATTCTTGATTTTATTTTCAACGCAATTTAAAAAAAAAAAAAAAACCCCTTGTAATATTACAAAATGGGAAAAAGAAAAAGAAAATCCAATTATTTATTGTTGACACGGTGAAAATTTAATAAAATTAGTTTTATGAATTAAAGATTATAACACTAACTACATGTTGTCTCATTATTAGTCGTAAAAGCCAACTAATTCAATAGGATACACCATTATTACATTTTATAATAATTCATAATAGAAGTGTCTTTAGTGTAAGTTCAGTTGTTGGTCAATGATTTGGCATTAAAAAAAGTAGATAAACTAAAATTAAAGTTTGGCTCCAAACTCATCTTTGCTGGGGTGTTGCTGCATACAAACAAGCATTTAAAGTAGATAAGTATAAATAAAGTAATAACCATAAATGCAGACAATAACTTTGCTTAATTTGACGTAGGATGGGCATATTGTTGGGGTAGTAATTTTGCCAAATTATAAAGAGAGTCAACGAAGGGACTGTAGTTTAATACTTCCGGGCATCATGGACCACCGTTAGTTAATTCTTATGATATGAACTACTGACAGCGACCCTGCTCTTTTAACACACAGATAAATAATTCAGCCAATAAAAATTGAAACCAATGACTGCGAAAGATTGCCCTCCATTGCTATTTGCAAGTCTTTACCTATAAATAATGTACGTTTTTTAAAAATTGTGTCACGTCAAAATATTATTTAAAATCGTATTATGAAAATATCAATACACAATGTTAAACTTTAAAAAAAAAAAAATTATATCTATCTCCGAAAAAAAAAAAAAAAAAAAACTTTATGAATAAGAGTACCTTAGAAGTTAGAACTCTCAAATTAATGAGACCGAAAAGAAAAGGAACAAGAGAGAACAGAAGCAGAATAATTGAAAGAATGTATGGTCGCAAACTTTAGTCTAATTAGTAAACACACTTCGGATATTAAGATTTAAGGTCCCAAAAAGAATCCATGTCTTTTGACCTTCCTCCAAATGAATAGTACTGAATTTTTATTTTATTTTATTTGGGTGGTATAAGCATTCACTTCTGCTAATCGGAGGAAAAAAAAAACGTTAATTAATGAAACTAGCTTCTTTTTTCTTTTCTTTGTTTTTTATTTTTTTATTTTTTTAAGTAAAATCATTAGCTAGCAGCAATAGAAAGGAAACATATACATAAGAACTTCCTCTCTTTTCTTCTATAGCAATGAGTATCCATCACATCTCTCAGCTTCTTTTATCCTTATATAGAGTACAAGTAAACAAAATTGCAAGACAATAAAGCAACTGAAAAGTTGTTCTATGGTTTTCTTCCACTACCAATCTATTTGTTTATTAATTTTCCTGCTTTATTGAAAAAATAACTGTCAAAGAAGTTAGATAGATGCCTAACAGACTTGGAGCCTCCAAAACTGGTTGAATTCCTTTACTGCAATGTCACAAAGAATAAGTTAGTTTATATACATTGAGAAGCCTTTTGGAGAAGTGTTGCAAAAACTAACAAATTAGGACACGAGTTATTGACTTCCCCATTTGGTTTCAAGACAAAACAATCAACGATATGAACATTACTACATTTTGATCTATAGTGTAAAGGCAAAAGATGAGCCTCTCTTACCTTACCAACGTAAACGGACGATTTAAGATTTCTGAGATTCTGAATTTGCCATTGACGTCTGGGGTGGTGAAAAAGAATTGGGGTATGGGGTCAGTAAGTTGTAAACAAATTGAACTATGTACCTAATAATAAGAAAAGGAGCGGATAGAATTAGAGTAATGGATTTAGGAAGATAAGATAAATTTGGAGCCAATTCGAGAAAAGGAAAGAAAGCGAACTACCAACCTTCTTTTTGGATTGTATGCTACACGATGTCTTTATCACCATCAAGGCAAAGTTCCTTTGCAGCCGTGACCACCTGCAAATGGGGACCAAATAACTGATATCCATGAGAAATAAGGAAGGAGGATTCAACTATGACCTTTAATATGAAAGAGGACGTGTTTTACGATGATACTTTACGCAAATATGCACGGTACAAATTCCATTTCTCATGCAAGAAAAGGATTCAATAAGAAAATTGATCATAAATACGTGTAACACTTGAGAAGATATTCATGTAAATCTTGAAAGCAACATTGGGACCAGTTTAAACATTTCATCAATCAATATCGTCATCAGCAATTTCATGAAAAACGAGCACTGGAATTGTAAGCATAAAAAGGAGGGGGAAAAAAAGAGAGAATTTAAAGAGACGAAAAAAAAAAAAAAAGAGTACCTGACTGTGTGGGGTGGCAACTAGGATCTTAGATCCTGAAAATTTGAAATTCATTCAGGGGATTTTTTTTTTAAGCTGTAGAGTTCCTGTTTACAGCCAATAAAACTTGAATTAGTAACTAAGTAAAACCATAAAAATATGAAAGGAACAGAGAGGACAGTGGCTCACTCCTTCCACGTCTTGGAAAAGTACCTAGAGTTGCAGCATGAGATCCTGCTTCAATTTTCTAGGTCTGAGCAGTGAAATACAGAAAAATCCACTCCTCAAAAGAAATTGAGTTCAGTGTACCCATGCGAGTGTGGCAACAACTCTTCTACCTCAATCCTGGAACTAGAACAACTCATGCTTTTCTTTATTCGGCTACGATTTAAAGACTCAACCTCTGCTGCGAATATGCTGTAAACTGGTCTATGATCTGAGAACCTTGACTCACCACGAACATAAGACAACTGATGTAGGCCTCTTCCATACCATAGTATGCGATCACACCTACACATTTAAAAGTGGGAATGATTAGAAAGCAATTACTTAAGAAGAGGAAGAAAAACCAGCGGAGACAGTTGACATTATTGAGACTTGTTTGCTGCTAACTTTTTCTATTTTCATTAGGCATGTCAGTTTAGTCATCCCACATTTACGAAGGGAAAAAAAAGACTAATTACCATGCTGGAGTTCTTCGCTTCTCCTTTGGCCGTCTATCCTCTCCTGCATATCTGTCTGAATTATTTGAGTACTTGTATGTTGGAGGAAAGTATATCTTCCCTTCACTCCACCCATCGAAGACTCGCCCTCGTCTCTGTTCAATCCTCAACTGAAACACAAGCATCAACTTTTCAGCCAAAGCAGTTCCCAAAATAATTTATGAATACACCAGAACGCCGTTTTTAATTTTAATCTTTTTTTTTATATCAACACACACAATGTTTGAATATAAACATATCCATACATATGCACATAGAGTAGTTTAGCTAGCATGCCTGATCATTCTCTAACAATGCCTTCCAGTTGCGCATCTCAACAAGAGCCTTCGCAGATCGGTAAGAAAGTGCAATCCGATAATTCAAATCTCCAAGCCAAATGATTCGACTGCACACAAAAAATAGATATACTTTTAATGCTCAATAAGATAAGGTCTTCAATAGTCCAAGACAGAACACAGGTGATTCGAAAAGCACATATAATATCTGAAATGAAAGGAACAAACATTTTCTGTTGTATGAACTTACTCGTGGTCCAATATTGTCTGTGGAGAGTTCTCATCTCCGATGCCATGAACCCTGGGAAATCTTGTCTTCCTCAGGATCTCCATGACATCAGAATTTCTTCGAAGTTCGTCTCCTTCCTTCTGACCAGATGTCAAATGACTACAGATGAAGCAAAAACTCGTTTGGTGCAAAGACATGCTTACTGATATTGAACCCTGGAAAACTTAGAAAGTATGAGATTACGGCTACTTTATTTCTCATTTTTCGATCCCAAAACAAATAATGAATCAGATTATGATACCTTGTTCCCAAGATAACCCATTAATCCTCTGCCAACACAAGACACTTTCAAGTTTCGAACATCGTCTCTTAGATCACTTTTCACCCATACCGTTAGAAAAATTCCGACCATTTGCTTGCTGGCCACCAGACAGTACCTTGAATGCCCTGTCTGCCTGTCTCTATCTTCCATGGAAAATGAGCAACCATTGTAGGACATTGGCGAATAGTGACCAGCTACAGGTGAATCCCCCGGTCCATTCTCGTCATCTGAGGAACCCCATCTGTAATTTGGATCGTAATCACTGGGTCTGTGACCAAAGATGACCCGGTCACAAACGCTGAACCTTCGATCGAGCCGGGGTTCAGTGACTGACATGTCATTGTCCATTCTCATGCTCCGGCTCAAGGATTGGAAGGACCGGCGGTGGAAGAAAGCCGAGGCTTTCTTCCTTGTTGACCCTTCAAAATCGGCATCTATTTCAACGATTGGATCAGGTACAGGTGAAGGAGTATTATGGCAGCCTCCACTGGTCCCCGGAAGACTATTCAGGGTCCTCCTAATAAGGGCTAGCCATTTTCTAGCTGGGCCATTGTCTTCTGTGCCCAAGACATTACCAGCATTCAAAGGGACTATTTCTTGAAACCTGAAAAAACCCAGAAAAGGTTTTGCCTTAACTAAAATATCACCATTAGAAAACGAAGAAATATAACACTTTTTTTTGGATTTATGGGGCATACCCAAGAACATAAATGTCAGCAGGAGGCGAGGTGTGAAGCCAATCCTCAAGACTCAGATAACTTGGAGGAGATTTTCCAGCTACATTCCATGTGGCTACAAAGATCCTGCTCATTAAAACCAAACTTAGAAAATATATATGAAATATTATACATACCAAGATATTGAATGAGAAAAGTAAAATACATACCTATAATTATACACATCAGTAACTTGTGAAGAGTCTAGATCGATTTTACCACGGCGGATTCTATCAGAGTGCCTTTTGCTGAATCTTTCTGTTGATTGAGGAAGGGAGATTGAGAGAGATTAATGGGGATTAAAAGGAAAACATAATGAGTAATTAGGGGAGTTCAAAGAGCTTAATTGTCTTTTTATGTGGTCCAAAGGCACTAGTGGTGTATAGGCATCTGAGACTGAACCTGTTTTACTTTTCTTGATTGTGCATGCTTCCCTCTCTGAATAGGCGTTCCTCCACTCTTCATCATCAACACCTGGAAAAAAAAATCGTAAAGTTACTAAAGCTGTGCTCTTTCCACTGTTCCATGTATCAAATTCACGCATTCAAACACCACAAAAAACAAAAAGAAAACCGAAAAAACTTCAGTCCCCCCCACTTTCCCAAACAAAAAAAAGGGGGGCTAATTTGAGGAAGCGGAAGAAAACAAACAATAGATCTTGAACTGCAAAAGAAAAAGGAAAAGGAGTCTGTGATGGAGACTAGAACATAATGCAAACATATTCCCACTTTGAGTTTCTTGGTATAAAAATCCAAAAAATCCAATGTTCTTAATCCCATAACCCCTGATTAAACCAGAAAAAGTGGACATAACGCACGAAAGAGATGGATCAATCACCTCCATAAACAACATCATCTGCCTGAAAATCTTCGGCTTTGCTCTTAATGTTGAACCACTTCTTCACTAGTGTCTTAGGCCATGAAAGCTTCATCAAGAAACAGATTCAGTAATCTTATTACCCGCAAAGAAAAGGAAATAAAAAAAGAAAGAAAGAGAGAAATGTTGGCATTTCTCAAACCTTGCTTTTCTTGGAATTGTCATCTCTCATTGTTACACAACTTCATATATTAATCTTGATTTATTGCAACAATGCCAGTTCAAGTTTTTTTTTTTTTTTTCCTTCTTCAAACTCCTCGATACTTTCTATGTTTTTAGAAGAAGGAGAAGAAGTTGGGTTTCAAAATAGGAAGGAAAAAAAAAAAGAAAAAGGAAAGAAATAGAAGTTGAAGCTCTATGGTTTTGGTACAAAAATGGAGAATGGTCAATGATTAAGGGAGAAGAAACAAAAGGGTAAGCCTCTGTTTTTCTTCATGTTATGAAAACAGAACAAGAAATGGGGAAATGTTAAAAGCATTTTCAGCTTATGATTCGAAATACCCAGTTGGACATTTTTGGTCAGTCAACAGAGGAACAAAGTTTTTTTGAAAAAAAAAACAAAAGAAAGGAAACTCAAACGGAAATAAACAGAGAGGTACAGCCTCTATTCATAGAAGTAAGATATGAGATTCTAAGGGTAGAAGACGACAATGCAGAAGAGAGAGACAAAGTAAGAAAGAGAGAGAAGGAGTTTTGTCTCAAAGGAAACCTCGTTCGGGGGCAGAGAGCAAACTATGGAATTTGAAGAGAATAAAGTGCAGAAAGGAAGAGCGAGCTTTGGCTTGGCTCCCTCTCGAGGCTTTCTACCCCAAAACCAAGGCCGACCCACCTAAGCTCGGGACTTGGTGATTAAAATTGGTCACCAAAACACACCGGTAGTGGTACTACCCAAACTGCCCCGAACCCGACCCTGACCCTGACCCTGACCCTTCTCTCTCTCTAGAACCGTATGTAATATACTAATATGTATTATGACTAGGCTTGTTTAGAATTAGCATTGTTTCTCTCACTTAACTGCTGCCCGCGGTCAACAAAGTTTAGGTTTGATCTAATACCCAAGTAGCAGTACCACCAGTGTACCACCCATTCCTCTGTTTGGTCTTCTATGTAGATAAATAAATTATTATTTTTATTCTTAAAAAAATAATAAAAGCAGCAGGTAAAAAGGGCAAAAAAAAGAAAAGATAAAAGGGAATAGTGCATTGGTGAGTTTGTTTATTAAATAATGTTGGTCTACTATACTTAGACTTAATTTCTTGAGACGAAGACGTGTTTGCACTATTCGAAAGGCAAAAAAATAAATTTAATTAAAGACGTGTTTGCACAATTGCAAAGACTGTTTAGTAGCAAGTTCAAGTTTAAGCTAGACTTGTTACCTTAACAGGGGTCTTGGTTTTTCCTTTTTTTTTTTTTTTTTTTTTTTTTTTGGAAGGGGTCTCGGTTTTTAATAGTATATAAATACTTATATAATAAGGTTTGATAGTGGGAACTTTTGTATGAAAAAGGGATGTTTTTTCGTCATTGCATGTATGCGTTTTTGGGGTTTGGGAGATTTTGTAGTATTGTTTTGTGGTCCAACTTTGGAAGCAAATTCATATTCTAAAAAAAAAAAAAAACCTCATTTGTTGCTTTTGAGTTTTGAGCATAACAAAATGTTACTCTGTTATTCAAACTTTGGGCCTCTTTTGACTCAATCAAGACCCGTGTCCAAGAGAACCAAGGCAAATGTCCCAACTTTGAGGGTGGTCTTATTTTGAGCAATTTCATTTTGGTAACATAGCTCACATTTACTAATGTGAAAATTTAGTGTTTGAGAATTGCCTATCTCGAGAACTACTTTGTTTAATTGTGCACTAAGATAGGAATAGGATCTTGTTAGGCCATATAAGATAACCCTAGAAGCTAGCTCGCCTCCACAAGGCCATAACCCACGAAATCTCATGGGGTTTCGAGTAAAAACTGTTCTAATTAAGTAATATCATCTTAGTTTAATCGATAGGCAGAGAACAAAGTAACTTCTTGGATTAATCTCTCACGGCTTGATTTCTTAATTAACTAATCTTTAATTACACATGCCACATGTGGGGGAATGTGCATGATTCCCTTAGCTCAGCTTCATATTTCAAGGCTCTTTGGCAGTCAATCATCATATTAATTTAATTTAATACCAATTAAAGAATTTGAAAAGTTGTTAAAACTAGATGGCTAAAACGCTCCAATTAGGATCTACAGTTTCTATTCTTGATGATATCCCTAATGGGTTTCCCTAACGAACCCCCTCATTCAACCCCATTTCCCCTAGTGAAGCTTCCACTACTACCATTATAGCCATTTGATTTGGTCCCTCATGAATGCTTTCAAAAGCTTATCTAAGGCATAGCCCTCCAATGTAAAGATCCCTCTTCTTATTTGTCTTTCGTTACGTGGCACTCAATGAAAGTGGGGGGAGAGAGAGAGAGAGAGAGAGAAGGATGAGTTATAATTTCACTTGGATAGAATAGTGTATGCTCGAAGTCTAAATTTTCACATGACCTAAAAGAAAGAGGAGATGCATTGTCACCAGGATGCTTATAGAATCTTACTATAGCTGCATAATTGAGTAGAAAGAATATTGGATGATAGTTGACAATAGCTAATTTTGTATGAAACCCGTCAACAACATACCCCTGTTTGTTTATCATATTAGGATGTCTTTGGAATAAGAATAATCACCTTAAAAGCCCACTAAGGTTTAAATTCAAGGCCGTCCTGGCTGGTCAGGTTGATTTCACAGCAGACCTAACACAATCAAAAACGCGAAAAATTCTCTTGGTGTGTGACATTCTTTCTTTGCCAGGTTTTTCTTAAACGGAAAATAATTTGGTTGCCGTAGGGCCATAGATTTGACAAAATCAAAGATTTCCATGAGGAATTTCTCCATAAATGGTACATATATTCCCAAAATTATAAAAAGTGACAAGTGTCTAGAATTAGAGCAAATGCCTGTCTATTTATCTAATGGAGCAGAGTTCGTTTTCATGGTAAAAAAGGTATATGTGGTACTCATTTATCATGAAAATGGGATCTAAAAGGGACACAATAGGCTTGGATTCAATAATGATATCATGAATTTCATGATTCCTCACAATCTCCTTTTCGTTTACATGAGTTGTACCGTACCCCCTACCTATATACCCTAAAGGACGCGTGGGACATTAGATTATTGCAACCTCATATTTGTTCAAATCCAATTTTATGCCAATATGGATTTCGTTTTCAGTTGCCACTGTGAAGCCATTTCTTAAACTTAATCCATTTCTCGTTTACATTGACAAGGATTACGTTGTAATTAATTGATTTTATTTTTTTTTCCGCATTAAAAATAAGAGATTCGAACTTAGAACTTTTCACATTATAAAGAAGAGCAATGCTATGGGGCACCAGTGGTGCCCAGCACTATAGTGACATGTCTGTTTGTCACTGGATGATTTAATTAACAAACTGGGTCCCACATGGGCCCCACTTAAATTATAATTATGATTAACCAGTGATAAACTGATACATCACTGTGGTGCTGGGCACCACTGGTGCCCTATAGCATTATTCTATAAAGAAATGTCATTACCATCCAGGTACCTCTAAGGCTCTAACTACCTCTAAGGTTCTAACTACATGTATATTAGGTCTATTATCCACATTCACACAAGTATTAGAACTTTATATATATATATAGGTTGCCAATCCAGTAGGTATTTTTTTTTTTTTTTACCTATGTGTATGTATTTTTTTTAGCCGTTAGATCATCATCTAATGGCGATCCAACGGTTCTAATAATGTGCATAAAAAGACGTGTATCATTAATGTTATTTCTCTCTCTTACTTTTTAATATAAAAAAATGTGCAAAAAAAATTTTCATTGGTCAAATAAATACCTATGCATAGGTTAAAAAAAAAATACCTACTGAATTGTATATATATATGTCATAATTTTTTTTTGGTTAATGGCACCATTAGTCCCCAACCTATGATCATTTTGGCATATTGGTCCTCAACTTTTTTTTTGTGGTATTTAAGTCCTAAACGTTTGTTTTTTTGGCACTATTGGTCCTTTTGGCATATTTCATCCAAGATTCCGTTAAAATTTATGTGAATGAAAAAAATTTTACCCCATTGATCTCGAATTTTCAATTGTTTAACAATTCAGTCCATAATTTTTTTTTTTTGGGTATTCATATTTTCGATTAATAATAATGCATTTGTCAATCTTTCAGAAAATTAAAATTCAAAGACAAATATAAAACAAACAGTTCATTTAAAAACTAAATTCAAAAAAGAAAAAAAATTATACTAATAAATCTTAGTTTATGTCAAACTATAGTAACTTTATGAATAAAAAATAATTATCTTACCATTTTTAAAACTAAAAAATTTTTGCATACAGTCATACATGCTTTTACACTAGTCAAATTTGACTACAAATTTACTACATCCATTAATAATTCATGTAATTATGAATGGTTATTCTAAAAAATTAATCAACTATTTGTAGCAAATAAGCCTAAAAAGTTTTATAGTTTTCCATTAAAAGGTCATTTCTTTATGTAATTGCATCTGTTAATCTTTCGAAAAATTAATTTTTTAGAATTTTAATTTTCTGAAAGATTGGTAGATGCAATATTGTTAATTGGAAATATGAATACCAAAAAAAATTATAGATCAAATTGTTAAACAATTAAAACTTCGAGATCAATGGTGTAAATTTTCTCTCATTTAAATAAATTTTAACGGAATCTTGAATGGAATATGCCAAAAGGACTAATGGTGCCGAAAAAACACACGTTTAGGACTTAAATGCCACAAAGAAAAGGTTGAGGACCAATATGCCAAAATGATCATATGATGGGGACCAATAGTGCCATTAACCCTTTTTTTTTAAGGTCCAAGAACTACAATATGAAATGAATAGTACCACAAATACAGTGACAACAAAAGGGAATTTTTGTGAGGAGACTTTAAAAGTCTTTTAATCCTATGTCCCTGTTGCTACGACTACTAGGGTTTTATAAGCTGCCTTAATTCAAAATTAAATGAGAAAAATGAGAGAGAGAGAGAGAGAGACAAACGAGGTAGTCAAAGGATGATCTTTGATTTGTACTTTGGGTAAAGTATCTTCTCCCTCTTGGAAGGAATTTGATTTTCTTTTTCTGATTCTTTTGCTTTTTCAGCTTTATAATAAAAACTCTCCTCTCTACCTTCTTAAGCCAACCCCCCAATCTCTTTTGTTTGCCCATATCATTTATAAGGTGTCACATTTTGGGCTTTTTTGTCATTATATTATTATTATTATTATAGTGTTATGGATTTTGAGATGAGGCTTTCTTCCCATGTCATTTTCTTCACCATCTGGCAAAAGAGAGGTATTTCCAAAGCAAAACCCAACTGGACCTCTCTGTACTGTACTTGCTGATGTGGCTTCTGATGTGGACTCCCTGTCGTTCAATTGTCCGACATGTATTCTTACGTACATACGGTATTTGCGCTTCTATATGTACGTTAGGTCGCGTATAATTGGTTTGACAGTTTGACTGGTAACATAAATAATAATAATAATAATAAATAATGGAAAGCTATTGCCTTCAGATTCTGATCATTGAGTACTTGCATCGGTTAGATCAAGATTCAATCGTCCCATATAATATGTTTTCGATCTGGGTTTTTATAGTTGATGGGCCTAATGCACCCATAATTCCTAGCCTACGTATGCTGAATAGTGTGTGGGCCCAGTCTTGTTTAAGATAAGGAAAACATTAATGCGGCCCAAGATATGTGGGGACAGATGACTCCAGAAGTAGCTCACGCACAAACAAAACACACATTTTTGAGTTCAAAATCACGCAAATATCTCATTTGAGATTTTTTTTACATTAAAAAAAGCTTCATACGGTAATGCTTGAATTAATATGGGGAATCTGGAGAGAGAGCTTTTGATCTGAACAGTTAGATACTTTTAACTTTTTTTTTTTTTTTTTTTTTTTTGGTAATAAGTTAGATACTTTAACTTTGTCTACTTAAATATCATTCCAATTAGGGGCCTCAATACTTATGGAGTGAAATACAGGTAAGATCATTTTGCCATTTAATAAAGAACAACCAATATCAACTTCAGTCCCTATTGCAAGTTTAGTTCACAAAGAGGATTTTTTTTTTTCCAAAAAAAAAAAGTTGTTATATGCACAAATACCCACCAACAAAGGAATGTGTAATAAATATAGGGATAATATAAAAAAAAAAAAACCCCCCACACATTCTCATTTATGTCAAATTAAACCTTCAATTTGTATTTTCCTATCAAATAAGATAGTACCCATACATTTAGTCAAAATTAGAATTTTAGTTTGTTTAAAAAGATGATTTTACCCTTTAAACCATAAAACATATATTAAAACTAATAAATATTGAAACAAATTATTATTGTCTTTCTTTTTAAAAAAATATTTTAAAGGAAAATAATAATTACTAAAAATGATAAGAATTTCAACTATTCAAAACAATTTTAAAACAACAATGACATAAGTTTAAAAAAAATCTCATTTTGTTTTTATTTTTCTTTCAAGAGTTTAAATTATTCAAAATAATTATTTTTAAAAAAAAAAGAGAGAAAGAGAGAATGACAAATTTTTTTAAAAATTCTCATTTTTTTCTTTCTTTTTTTAATCATTTTAAGTGAAAATAATAAATACTGAAACTAAAATGAGTTTAAATTATTCAAAATAACTAAATACTAAAAAGAAAAAGAAGGATAAAAGTTTTTATTCTTAATAATTATTATTTTCATTGAAATATTTTTTTAAAAGGAAAAAAAAAGACAAGAATAATTGGTTTCAATATTTATTACTTGTAATATATGTTTTATAAATTTAAAAAGTAAAATTATCTTTTAAATCAAATCAAACTTCCAACTTTGACTAAGCGTGTAGACCCGGTTCAATTTAACAGAAAAACATAAATTAAAGATTTAATATGATATAAATGAAAAGGTGTTTTTTCTTTTTTTTTGTGGGATAAAACACTAAAGATGGTGGGTTTTGTTTTGTTTTGTTTTTTTTTAAATATTATACGATAAATATATAACACAAGTTGACTTGTTAATACTTGATGTGAAAGGTTTCACTTTTGGAGTTGGGTGTGGGGTGGAAATTCAAGCACAAACCCTTCATGGGTTAATTTTTATCTTCTAACTCGGTAACCTAAGCAAAAGACATTTTCACCGTCCATCCGGGCACTTCAGTTTCCTAGCACCTTTCACCACACTTATTGTCTTATATAGCCCATCAAATCATGAGGATGAGGTCATTATTTTTCATCATATCAATTCGTTTATTTATATATTTTTTTCCAGCCATAATAACATAAGAACCAACTCAGCAGTCTATGAATTTTCAATGCATAAGAAACACCACTGCTTCTAAAGATCAATACTATGATGATCCATCTATACCTTGCTAACAATTTTCTTAACCTTTAGATTTGAAAACATGAATAAAAAGTAGAAAAACAAATAGAGTATCTCCACTCTGCAGAATACTCTTTTCAGTAAATTAGTGAAAAGTAGTTTTAAGTAGGGGAAAGTAAAAAACCCAATTCATCTAGCAGGGAAGTACTGGGAGGCATTCCGAGGATCACAAGCAATGCTGTAGTTCCAGCGTGCCCTTATCAAAATGTGCTTCTTTTGAACCATTATTGAGTGAGATATGGAACCCAAGTAACTCAAAAGTAATTCTCAGTTTATTGACCAAACTTCTTTAAAGCATTTCCTCACTATGCCTGTGAACATTAATGGCGGAACTTCTCAACAGATGGAAGTAAACTTTCACTACAAAAAAATGGTTCGGCTCAATCACAGTAGTGGTTGCTGGAAAAGCCATCCATCAACATTATAAATCAATAGCTTACCATAAATGCATGGAAGTTTGGATAGGCAATAAATGAGGATTGAGTTACATCATTGTGGTTTTGGCACAGGACAAAATCTATTTCCATTTCAGTCAACCTCGTTTCCTAATTTGTCTTTACTTGTTTTTTGTTGTTTGTTATTGATCACACGCCACCCATAGGCATAAACTCAGTTTCACTATGCCTATTCTCACTGCTCATTCCTTGGATGAACCGTCACAGACTGGACCAGTGGAATTTATAAAACTGAGCAATATCACATTACCAGAATATATCACTAAAGCATATCATTCACGGTACTGAGACGCACACCTTTCTACTAAGTATAAACAGCTTTACTTTGTAGAGAAATCAGACATATAGACAACCATAATCTTGAGCTTCACTAATAAGGACTTTTTTAGCTTCATAATGTGGCAGATAAGAAATCTCATGTTTCAGTTACTTCAGCTAAAGCAAGTCCTGTACTATTAATCCTTCCTATGTAAGAAACAGTACTAATGCCTCTTAACAACCCTTAATAGTGAAATTAACTCCCCAAAGTCGTAGAACGTTTGCAAGAAACCAACTTCACTAGTGTCAGGCACATGAAGCACACATAAATGAAATCCTCCTATGTACACTTCTAAGTTGCATAACTAACATAAAAACGTTAGGTTCCTATTTCTTTCACCATAATAAATTCCAAGATTATCGGCTATCCCTACACAGAAATCCCATTACTACAAGTTACAACCTTTACAAATTAATTGACTAAACAGCCCCATGTAAAAAGTCCAAAAGACCCCACTTCGTTAATAAATGAATGCATTTTCCGTACATTAGATACACATCTGTAGCAGAAATTAATGAAAGCAACTAGTTAGGTCTGCCCATTCTACAAACGTAACTCCTTACTTTCACACATAACTCCAATAAAATCCCATCAATACCTAAGCAAACTATATTTACTTATCCTGAAGTTGAATTAGAAACTAGAATTGGCAACAACTTGTAATGGGGCTTCAACATATGAATACAAACCTCTGTTACTGCATCATTGATTGTGCTCCGAATAATGTCTATTGGGCTCAATATATTAGTCACTTGGTTCAACTAACTGCTACATAACAAGGTGCAATCAAATTTTTTTTTTTATTTTTATTTTATAACTTTTTTTTTCAATATAGGTATGTGTAATTGGGCTAAAATAACAAACTCTGGGAATCCTCTAATGACAAATATTGCAGAAAGACATAGGCATTGGGTATATCCGGAGTAAGTTCTAATATTCACTCACGCTCATCCTTGTCCGTGTCGATGCCCATGAATTATTTACCCATGTTTTGGTAAGGTATCCATGCCCAAGAGTGAAAAGTACAACTAATGTCACGGTCAAACTACTTTACACTATGCAGTCGTACAAAAACATAAAACACGAAGCAGTATTTTCTCTGAATGTACAATAATACTCCAAGTATTCACGCAAATGCAAACCACACCTAATCCAGAATCTGACACCCCTAATCTCACACTAAAATTCAAACCCAATTCAGACCAATTCACAAAAAACAATTCTCCAAATAACAAAACCCCATTTCATCAAATCAAAATTCTACTCACTTTGGAGGCAGATCATCGTAACATTTACGTGCCAACCTCACGCAATCCAACCAGTGCAAGATCTCGGCATTGGGGTCCCTCTCGACGATGACGTCCGAGACGGTGATCTGAACCACACCCCGATACTTTGTGATCCGCCCACGAACCCTGGCGACTGCACCGAGCTTCACCTCGGAAGCGAACCGGTTTGCCGAGGCGGCAATTTGTCGAACATCTGGTTGGCTTCGGCGCGCGAAGTAGGGCGAAGTGAGGTGGTTGAGCCGGAGTACGCAATCGACGCAGCCGGTGCCGTCTTCGACGACGAATCTGAGGAATTTGCCGGGTTTGAGGTCGAGGGAGGTGACGAGGCCGAGGGTCTCGGCGCGAGAGAGGAGGGTTCCATGGCGAGAGAAGGAGATTGGGTCAGAGGGGATTTGGGTGAGAGAGAGGAGGTCGAAAGCTAGGAGCTTGACATGGGTATTGTAGAGTGGGTGGTGATGATGATGATCCATGAGGGTTGACGACTGAGCTTAGTCCTACTACTCCAACAACTATGGAGCTCCCCTCTGAAACAAAGAGTTTTGGGTTTTGATTCCATTGGAAGAAAGTGAGGTTGGCGCCAAATGAAGTTTTTCCATATCCTCAATTTTGGTGTCCTTGCGACATGTCGTTTTCACATAAAAGTCCAGAAAATTGGGTTATTATCAAGAAAAACCTTTTGACTTTTTTATTTTAGCAAAAAAAAAACCCTTAAATTTTTTGTTATATCAAATGAAAATTTGAATTTTTCTAATTTTAACAATAAAAATCTTGAGTTTCTGACTATATCAAATAAAATTTTGAGATTTTGAAATCCAATCAAAATGAACTCAAAACAAATGTGTAATCAATGAATATATAACGTGATTAAGAAGCGACTTTATTTTTTAAGTGTTCTATACTCATAAACTATTTTTCTAAATTTATTTTAGCTAAAAAAGTCAATATTTTCAATATAGAATGAAATAGTTTTCACGAAATTAAGGTGCTTGTCAATGTAAATAACCTTGCATAATCACACATGACAATAAGGAAAAATGAGTCATTTGACTAATTTCATAGGCTAATTTGATTCGATTTTATAATCCAAAAGTTTTATTTGATATAACTAAAAACTCAAAGATTTTTTTTTTTGGCTAAAATCAAACAAATACAAGGTTTTTTTTTTTATATATAATCGAAAACATTATATTGTTTTCGCTAAAATTAAAAAACTTGGGGGCTTTTTTCGATAATAACCCCCATAAATTGGGAATTTTGAACTAGAGTATTATGTAACTTTGTTGGTTATCATACTTAAAATGACAACAAACGAAATAACCACATTGTCTCTTTATAAAAAGGACAATTAGCATTGAGTCTAAGACGACGGGTGACATTGTTATTTTTGTTAAAAGAAGTGCTAGTTGTATTTTTTCTTGGGCTTTGTATGTAAATCCATGCCCATGGTCTAAAAATTAAAAAGAGTATTTATAAGAAATGGTTTTTTTTTTTTAAGATTTACACTTATTAAATGAATGATCGTTTTATAATTTTATTTTGATAAATAGCCGTTTTTACTCGATTTGCTTTTTTATAAAATAAATTAATTTTTTTTTAAAAAAATGAATACATTTTGATATACTAAATAAAGTAAATCAATTTTTATAAAGTAAATCAATTTTTGAAAAAGTAAATCAATTTTTTGAAAAATAAATCAATTTTCAAAAAGTAAATCAATATTTTTTGATATACTAAATATTAAAAAGAGCCATTTTTTTAAATAATTTTCAAAATTCAGACATTTTTTTTAACAGTGTTTAAAAAAGGGATAAGATCATTTTTATACCTTGCATCTTGACACTTTGTTCAGTTTATATCTTAGGCATTGGTTATTATCAATATTGACCTTTAGAATTAAAATTTATTACAAAATTATACCTTGACACTTATTTAGAGCAGTTAATTTACCAAAAAAATTTTAATAAACTTATTCTCGGATCAATTTTTATATGGTTTATTTTTAATTTTTTAAACTACATCTTGGTAAATTAACTGCTCTAAATTGGTGTGAAAGTATAAATTTGTAGTAGATTTTACTTCTAAAGATCAATGTTGATATTAACTAAAATACAAGGTACAATTTGAACAAAATATTAAAATACAATGTATAAAAGTAATATTATCACTTTAAAAAACGCCATTTTGCAAACTCTGATCCAAAATTCGGCCATTTGACTGAAAAAGCTCAGTTAAAAATCTCAGACAGGCTTATAACAAAATGACTGAATTTTAGGCTCAATTTAAGTAAATATCTGTTTTTTAAATGTTATAGCAAAATATTCGGTGTATATATTTATATACCAAGCATACAAATTTATATACTTAGTACATTAACTAAAATCAGTAGATATACTTATCTAACAAGTATAAAAATATATATAATTAGAAACTTAGCTATAAAATTTTAAAAGTAGACATCTACTTTATCAAATTTAAAATATTGATCATTCACCTAAATTTCTCTGAAACTTTTGAGAAATTCTGGATTTATTTAGAAAATTACCACTCTAATAATATTTGGAAAAATACCATTTTTTAAAAATTTGTTTCTAAATGTACCCGAGGTAACCAATCAAGTTATTTGGAGTAATCAAGAGTTACTTGAGGTAACTAGTATGATTACCTCAAGTACTTCATCAATTAGTAAAAAAAAAAAAAATTCTTATAAATATTTTTAAAAGTGGTATTTTTCTAAATAGTTCTGAGATTTTTCAAAAAAAATTGAAAATCTAGAATTTTTCAATTTTTTTAGAATTTTGTTATAAAAAATGAGGAAGTTTGATTTTTTATGGTAATTTTAAAAAAAAAAATAAAAAAAAATCTTGAATTTTAATTAGAAAAATACTATTTATTTATTAATTGATGAGATACTTGAAGTAACCAATCAAGCTACCTGAGGTAACTTGACCAGTTACATTAAGTAACTAGATTAGTTTCCCTAAGTAATCTAACTAGTTACCTCGAGTACCATGGAAAAATACTAATTTTGAATAAAAAATAGTATGTTTCTAAATATTTATTAAAAATATTATTTTGCTAAAAAAATTAAAAAGTGATAGTTTTCTAATTAAATCTGAGATTTTCCATAAAAAATTCGGTGCGTTCAGAATTTTTCAATTTTCGGTACTTTGGACATGAAATTTGTAATAAGCCCATAAAAAAAATCAAATTTCCTTCATTTGTTTTTTCCTCTCATTTATCCTTTTATGTATCAAATATATTTGACATGTAGATTCCACGCCCCCATTAATACTTATACTCGGCGAACCACGATCAATGGCCATAGATAAAGCCATCGGAATAGTTTTAGTCTGGCTGACTATCAACCAGAATACCAAGCACACAACTCCACCCGAGTTTTTTGAAAAGAAAGCTTGAAAGCAGGGTCAGTGTTCATCTTGATGATTTGTTACTTTGCTTTGCTTAACTTTGTTAAAGATATGTGTTATTTTCGCCTTTTGCTCTAGGCCCATCCGCCCATGTTTGTTTAGGGCAGTATCCGATTCTACTGGCTAGTTGATTTACTCTTGCCACGTGTCTTCTTTCCTTCAATATAAGTAGGGGCTCTCCTTCCCCAAAGTTCCGGAATCCAAACTTTGTGGTTGTTCCTACTAACTTTTTTCTTCATCAGCCAATCTTCTGGATAGTTTCTCTTCTCTGTAGTCTCTGTCAGTCACTTTGAGCTGACCATTCTACCATCAATTTGAGCTCTAAGTTGCTTATTTAAGCAAATTTAGGTAACTTTTAAAAAATATTCCTGATTTTATTTTTATTTAAGTTCATTATTTGTTTAAGCTGAAACAAAATTATTAGCACCCCCAGCAGTTGTGTGTGGTAGCTTTGCATCTTTTTTTTTTTTTTGGTTATCAATATTCTGTGTTGTTTTGGTTTCCTATATATATGTAGCTAATTATAATTTATTCTTCATATAGATCTGAGTCAGAATTTGTATTAGTCGAGAAAATTGAAGATATTATGAACAAGTTGAGTTCAACAGTTCAACTCCGGCAAGTAATGATTTGGAGGATATATTTGAAATCGACAAACATATTGAGAAAATGGAATCGTTGTTTAGTATTGGCTGAGAAGATATTCTTATGTAGGGTTTTGGGAACGGAAGGTGTATGTAAGAAAAATATAAATAGTTACGCAATGAAACGATTTTTAGATTAAAGAAAAAAATGATGTGAAAAGGTGATAAATTGCATAGTTGTGATTTACACTTGAGGAATGAAACTGATAAAGAAAATTGACTAAGACTGTTTTTCTGGTGAAGTTAGAAATAATTTGTGTACTTTTTCTCTTTATGAAAGAGAGAGAAAAAAAAAAAAAAAGGGTGTATTGTAATTAGAATTATCCTTTCTGTGCTACACAATAACAAAGTGAAAATTAAAGTAGCACTCGGTTTTATAAATTATCAACTCAAATACGGTGCCCTCATTTTATTAAAGTCCATAGGGTATTTTTCAGAAAAATGCCTACATTTTCCCGTTTCTTCCTCTCACTTAGATCCAAGGAGTCGGCGACTCTGAGGAGCCCCATAACCCAACCCGATGCCGAAGACGAGTTAAGGATGTCAATGACAAACCCAGTGAGCCAATCGAAGCTTTGGAGTCCTCCAAATTCATTGACGGCCTAGACATGAACTTGTCCAGTTTGGATTTCTGATTGCCATCGATTTGTTGTAAAGCCAGTTGAGGATCCGATTACCATGATTCTGGGAGGTATTAAACAGAGTGGGGGAAAAAAGAAGAGGAGGGAATTTTGAGTTTTGGATGTTGGGTTCTAATTTTGTTTTGGGTGTTCAGGTTTGATTTGAAGCTGAATTTGAGAAGAGTGGAGTAATTATTTTCAATTATTAAGCTTTGTGAAATATCAAATTTACTAGGTATGTCCAAAGTAAGTAATATTCACTCACGCTCGTCCTAGTCTTTGTCTATGTCCATGAATTTTTATTTTTATTTTTGGCTCCGAAAATGTCCATGAATTCTTTAGTCATGTTTGATACATTGCATCGTATCGGTTCAAGACTGAAAAGTAGACGAACCTATTGTCATGAAACACATATACACACTTTGCGGTCATAGAAAAACATGAAACACGAAGCAGTCAGCCAGCGATTTCTGTAATTTACAATAACATAATACACCAAGTATTCATGTTGATGCAAGATACACCTAATCCAAACGGCACCAGGCTTCTCACCATAATTCAAACTCAACTCAACCCAATTCACAAAACCAGTTTCATGACAAAAACCATTGCATCAAATCAAATCCTACTCACTTTGGAGGCAGAACATCATAGCACTTACGTGCCAACCTCACGCAATCCAACCAGTGCAAGATCTCGGCATTGGGGTCCCTCTCAACGACGACGTCCGAGACGGTGATCTGAACCACACCCCGATACTTTGTGATCCGCCCGCGAACCCTGGCGACGGCGCCGAGCTTCACCTCGGAAGCGAAATGGTTCGCCGAGGCGGCAATTTGTCGAACATCTGATGGGCTTCGGCGCGCGAAGTAGGGCGAAGTGAGGTGGTTGAGCCAGAGTACGCAATCGACGCAGCCGGTGCCGTCGTCGACGACGAATTTGAGGAATTTGCCGGGTTTGAGGTCGAGGGAGGTGACGAGGCCGAGGGTCTCGGCGCGAGAGAGGAGGGTTCCATGGCGAGAGAAGGAGATTGGGTCAGAGGGGATTTGGGTGAGAGAGAGGAGGTCGAAAGCTAGGAGCTTGACATGGGTATTGTGGAGTGGATGGCGATGATGATGATGATCCATGAGGATTGAGGATTGAGTAGCTTACTCCAACAACTGTGGAGCTCTGAAACAAAGGGTTTTGGGTTTTGATTCCATTGGAAGAAAGTGAGGTGGGCGCCAAAAATGAAGCTTCGATATCCCATTTTTGGTGTTGCTGCGACATGTCGTTTTCACATGAAAGGCCAGAAATTCTGAACTACAGTGACACGGGGTTTGCTCACGTTTGTCGGTCATCATACTTGAAACGAATACAAACTCTTAAGAATATACCGACATATCACTTTATAAAAAAAACGACATTAAATTTTAAGTTCGAGAGTAAAACGACGAGCGACGTATTCATTTAGCTAATTAATTAGGGTCAGTAAACAATCTTTTTAGACCCCAATCAATGGGAAGACGAGTTTCTTCCAACAATATATATAGCTTATTAGTTAGTATCCGCTCGAATTTAGTTAAACCATGTGCTAGTTATTAGTTTCACGAAATACAATGATTAACTGAATCACTAATAAAAAAGGATAATAAACAAAATGTATTGATCCAGTAAAAAGGGATAATAAACTAAATGTATTAACTAGTAGTTGTCAGACTTTAAAATAGCATAACATGCCATCAATGAGAATGTGCACCACTCGCTGCTTCTAATTCCAAATATTAGAGATTCTCACTAACACATATGGCTCATGAGTGAGATACTCCACAAATTAAGCATCCGCAACTTTGGGAGAAAGATATCCACTACACTAACTTTATTGAAAATTAAAATGGCAACCATGACTTCATCTTGGATTACTCGAACAGTCGAAAAATAACACTAATTAATGTCCTCTAGGTAGGTCGCCTAGTAGCTGATTGCATCGTCATTTAATTTAAAGAAAGAGGACACCAAGCAATCTCCTTCTTTCTTTCTTTTTTCTTTTTTCTTTTTCTTCCCAACTACACCAAATAAATAAGAAAAAAAATAACAAAAACACTATCAAGATGGGTTGTTATCAATTTTGGTTTAATCTTATAGCTTAAGTTTTATTTGTGATTAATGACTTTTAAAATATCCTATTTTAGTCCATGAATTTTCTTCTAAATTGTTTTTGTCTCTCAACCTCTAATTTTCATATTATGTTGCTCTAAATTTTTTCTTTCCTCTTTTAAAGAGGAGCGCTAGCTATATTATTTTTCACACTTGCATGTTTTACTATTTGAAATATGGATTACACTGTATTTTTTAATGCTAATAAAATGTGAGATATTTTAGTATGAAATCAACATATCAAGTATTGATACCTAATACCAGAGAAAGTAAAAAAGAGCAAAACTAACACTCCTCTTTCTCTTAAGTTTAGTCCATAATCTCAATTCGAATAATCATGTCTTGAAGATTTATGGACTAAATTAAAACAACAAAAATATAACATGCGGTCCACAGACCAAGTTCGTGGCAATTAAAAATTAGAATCTAAAATGAGATTTAAGCTATTACTCACCGACTATAAATCGGGTTTATCCTTCAATTTTTCTCTCAAATTAAATTGTGTGTCTCATTTTTCCACATTAAATTTAAATTTACGTTTTTTGTGTCATTTTAAGGCACAAAATTTTCAACGATCCAATTTTACTAGCTCGAATTATGCTTTTCTTTTTTTCTTAGTTTAAGCTTTAGTTTATAAGAGAATTTGTTCAAAACTGAGACAAATTAATAGTTTAAATACTAAAATGAGACATTTAAAAGTTTAAGACTAAATAAAATTGACCTTACAATTTGGAGGCATTAAAAAAAATAACTAAACAAAAATACCATATCTTACGGTCTTATGTTTCTACTAATTTCAACCAACCGTTATCTTTTTTTTTTAATATATATATTTTTTTGGTGATTAGGGCTATAAGTTAAGATTTGAGTCATTTGACAATAAATTTAGGTTCAGAATATTCGAATAATAATAATAATAATAATAATAACTTTAAGTTCCTCCATGAAAAAATAATAATAATTCAATAAACAAATAGCATCAATTAGCGGTCTACTCTACTGCATATCTCTGCCTAAAGGCCCCAAACTGAGTGAAGAGCGCGAACCGAGGGTTTCATTGAGCTGAAGCGCCGCTTCGGAGAGAAGAAGCTTCTACCCTCAAATAAATACCTAATTTGCAGCTACTCCGGTATGCTTTTCAACTTATTAGCGCCTAACTCATTTTAATTCCTTTCCTGCTAAATATCAAACCCAAAACTGAATCGATTCCCTGTGTCATTTTTTTTTCTTCTCATTAATTGCTTATTTTTCCTGAAATTTAACCAGTTCCTATTGAATTCGAATACTGAAAGAATCAAAATTTGATGGGCATTTGTCTAAATCGACTCTTTTTAATGGTATGTATAATGTATTTGCTTCAGATATCATAGCGTATAACCCTCGAACCAATGAAAAGGGCAATGCCATGGAGTGACAAGGAAGATGATTCTTCCTCTGACGAGTCATCAGCTTCAGAAACTGATGATGGGTCTAACTCTACTCCCAAGATTAAGCCAAAGGGTCTCTCTAAAGCGTCCCAAGGTACTGACCAATTTTATGGGAATATATTTATCTATACTAGTACGTATTATGAATGAAAACATGTAAAGAGACCCATATTATTTGATGAGTGATTTACTCTTGTTTCAGCTAGCTGAGACTTTGATTTGTACAGTGAAATCCGGGAACCGGAAGACCAGTACTGTGGTTGACTTTGAAGCGTTGAGGCGGTATGGGTATAAAGGTGGACCATCAGTGTTGAGTGTTCCACCACCAAAAGAGGAGGAGAAGCAAGACTGGTCTTGGTCTAGTGGGAAGGAGAAGCGTGAAGCCAAGGAGAGTGAAGAAGAGTCTTTCCGAGAAAGGCAGAAAACCAGGGCGGCCTTAGCCCAGGGAGAGCAGCTCACTGGTGTCCTTACTAGGAGGGAGAGGGAGATGGAGAAGGAGAAGGAGAGAGAGAAGAAAAACCTCTCCTTCTCTCAGAAGGAGAAGAGGAAAAGAGAGCTTGGTCAGGCTAGCAGAGGGAAGAATTATGTGGAAGAAGAGAAAAGGTTGTTGAGAGACAGTGGTATCTACTCTGGTTTTGATTCTTGATCTTCATGAACTTGGATTATGTTTTCATGTAGGATAATTCGAGCATTAACCCTGTAAATTTTCTCTCTCTCTCTCTCTCTTTTTTTTTCCAGTGGAGCTTTCATGTCTCTTGCAATTTATCAAACAGTAATCTAGTTTTTAGGATATTAGTATGTTGTAATGTTCACATGGGGGATAGACCATGGATGTATGAAAAGTCGAGAGATAGCTAATTTTCTCAGGATTTTATAGTCCTTGCTGATCAGGCATCAGCTAAGAGACAGATTATTGAGCTTTGCAGCCTCTTCTATAATTATGATGACGCGTGTTCATATTTGTGATGATGTATTTCGTATTCTCTTTTTCGATTGATGTGGAAAGGGGTAAGTTAAATTAATCATCAAAATGATAAGATTTAAAGAAAAGAAAAAAAATGAAAGGCAAATTAGATGTTACGATTACTGGTTACAACATAGTCTTATACATCCAAAAACAAAACAAAAACTATTGAATAATTCATTCCAATTCCTCTCTTAATCACAATGGCTTCAAAACTTGATAAAAGTGCGTGTCACTATTTGTAGCTTATGGCAAATTCATTAACAGCTTGTACCGGGTTTGCCCCCACCCACTTTTCAAACGGGGAGGACCATCTTTGGCTTCTCAATAACTGTGGTTACAGCAGAATCTCATTGATGTTCCTACCCCCTCTACTTCTTCAAGTCAATATGGTTACTGCAGGGCTGAAGCAGTCGATTATGGGAAAGGGATTGGTATATCCTTCGGATAGTCTCAGGAGTTGTTCTGCAACAACCTCCCACAAGGGAAGCTCCTACCTCGATCCATTTGTTAACATACGAGACAAAATCATCATCCGAAACCCCAGTATTTTGCTGCAACAGAACAATCACTCAATATTTACACACTGGTTTGGCATAGACAGAAAATACCTCAGAATAAGTGTCTTAAATTTAACAGATTGAGTTTGAACGTTGCGGGGAAAATCAGGATTAGTACTTGAGATTATTGGTCCCAGAATATCTTAATATCAATGCTATAAGAAGAAAATAAGTAAATTTTCCCTAGAGTAACTTACCACCCAGTCCTTTATTTCTGGATCATAACTTTCACCACTATTTGGATATACAAGTATTGGCTTTGTAGTCACCTGAAGTGATTACAGAAAAAGAACAATTAATTCAGAAGCCAGTGTCATGTAGGATCAAGTAATCAGAAAAACAGATAGTTCCTACCCTGGAAAAAAGACAAAAAGAAAACACCATGCAGCATATAATTTCAACCTTTTTCGTCAAGGAACACACAATTCCAAGGCTACTTTTGATTGCAGAAGCAGCAGGTTATTCCAGTTTTTACTGTCCCCATAGATTTGAGGGGATTTATTGATTTTGTATTAACATCCTTCTTAAGATACAGAAAAACTGACAATGGAAATATAGATTTTGACAACTAAACGATTTAAAAAGAACTTTCTTTTTCCTTGGCAATTTTCTATTGGGAGTAACTAAACTCGATAAGTGGATATTAAATTTCAATTTACTCAAAATATAATTGTGTCCTAAAGAGTATACCTTGGTGATAGATGATATTAGTCCATGAATAAATCTAGGAGAAGTACAGTTGATCCCAACGGCAACAACTTTCTTGCATGATTCAGCAATAGAGGCACATTCCACGAAAGAATCACCACTAACCACATTGACACCATCCTTAGAGTTGAAAGAAAACCACGCAGGAATACTTATGTTCTCTTCCTCTATAAGTTCGGCATAAGCCTACATCAGCAACCAAATATAAACTGTCACCAAAAATTGCATCAGTAGAATGTCCCACACAACTATTGACTATGCATTTCCTTTCATCAATACCTGAGCTTCTAGCTTATTTGGAATTGTTTCAAATGCAATCAGGTCAGGGCCTGCTTCAGCTAAGACCTGGACCCTTCTTCGATGAAAATCTTTCAAAACTTTCAGCGTAATACCATCACCATAATTTCCGCTGGAAACAAGGGAGGAACAAAAACATGTGATCCATTTGCAATTCAGACATTGCACATCTCATACCAAGGACAACATATGAGAATATCAAATACTTCAAGCATTGAATTTAAGGAGCAACTTCACTCACCTATACTCAGACCCATCCGCCAAGTAAGCTCCATAGCTCCCTACAGAAGCTGCAACTAGGATTGGCCGATGCTTGAGAATTCTATCGTCCCCAATGTCACTAGAAGAGCTCTTTAAACACCTCTCATAATAGATATCTCGAGCCTCACGGGCAATCTCAACACTTTTCTTGAGCAGGGTTTCACCTTCCTCTATCGAATAGCCTCTGACCTCAAAACCCTGAATTGTGGCCTGTGTGCAAGTGTATTCCAAGTAAAATGCAGAAGTTCCAGGGAAAATAAAAACAAGTAATTATATTTGCTTAATTACAACTCACCTGATAAGATGCCGTGATTATAATATCTGCACCAGCTTCAAGATAATCCAGGTGTACCTGCTCATCAAGCAACCAACAAATTTTACCCTTAAACCAATGAGATGACCAGTTTCTACATAGCTACATATTGGTCTAGCTTCTCCACATACAAACTTTGATATAAAATTTTGAGTGGGGACACTAGAGCTCAAAGTGTCACCAAGCCATGCCCATATGGTGGTCCAACTTAAGTAACAAAAATTTCTAATGAAAACAAGTCTAGATAAACAAATGCCAAACAAGAAAAGCTCAAAAGCTTCAGAAACCATCCCCACCTAGTGGTCCATGTATATCTCTACAGTTTTGATTATTGTATAATACAGGTACACTTACTGTACCAACAAGAACACCAAGAAACATTTCCCCTTACTGGTTCAATTCCCATTTGGTATAATTCTTAATGGGAAATTTCAATACTAACCCATTTACCAAAACTTAATAATTTTCTCATTAGTGTCAAAGAACTGGATCAATCTTCTATAATAGTAATAATAAGAAGAGTAATAAGAAAAATACAGAGGAAAGGAGAGATAATTTAGTAGTACCCCGAGAATGAGGTGAGGGGAAGTGAGGAGGCATTTGGCGCTCCAGAGGGGATCGTGGAGGTCTGCGCCGTGGCGTTCGAGCTCCGTGGCGAGGCCGCCGTCGATCACGGCGGCGCCACCCGACTCGTGGAGAAAGTTTCTCATCAAAGATGGCTCGCCGTCGCCGTTGCCCAGCTCCATCACAGCCACTTGTTAGTCAGTCCTCCAAACTTTTCGGAGTTAAGGGTTGTATAAACTCCTCTGTCTCTGAGAGTAAAAAGAGCCTGATCAGTTTTGAGACGTAGAGAGAGAGCGAGTGTTTTTTCTGTTTTTTTGTGTGTATTGTGCTGGAACAAAGTTTGGCTGCTTAGCAACTTTATATGAGGCCACGGATCCAGTCGTTCGAGGGACTGATTCCATTTGTATTAACACAGGTTATATTTGGACTAATTTGTACCGGTCAAAAATATCATCTAGGTTTGTTAAAATATGATCTGTCCTTTTATTTATTTATATACAGTAAATATTAAATACACTATTTTTCATACTTTTCAGTCTCAATGTATGATATGTAGATTCTATTATATATTTTAATATTTTAATAATACAACAAATTATAGTAGAATTTAAGTATCAAACAATAAGATTAAAAGAATGTAAAAGATAATATAAAAGAGAGTTTGACAATTTTGGAATTGGCCCATCAAGAATTGATAAATTCTAAGAGGCCTCGGCGTTTAAATATTATACACTAGAAAAAAAAATTAAAATATCTACTCAATTTAGGTGAAACGCTCAACTTATCTCCTCAAGAAAACTTGAGATAACAAAAGATCTTCTTGAATTATCAAATAAATATGAATTTTACCCTTCTGTCTCGTTTGATAAACTTTGGCATGTGGATAAAGAAACTTGTAAACAAACAAATAAAAAAAAAAACAAAAAAAGAAAAAGAAAACGTGGGTAGGTGAAAAAAGATGAAAATTTATGGCATGTTTACTAATCCATAATAAATAATAAATGAAATGAAGAAAATTTTACGTGTTTAGATATTAATTATATATATAAGAAATATAATTTTAGTTTTTCTTGCTCATTGTTTTTTATTCTTCGTTCTTTTTAAAATTCAGTTGATCACGAATTAGTAAATATTGCTTTATTGTTTAATCACAATTTCGCTCTAAAATATTGCGATCCTTGCTGTTGACCAAATCAATATCAACAATGATTTAAAGAAAAATAAATAAATGTGGAGCTCACATTTACAATTACAATGAATGAGACAGGAGGAGGATGGGACTGTTTTAGCTCATCTAACACAAAGGTTCAAATGGTCCGCATCGGGGACCGCGCTACACAAATTTGTTCCCATTTTTTTAGCACCAATCATGGGACTTAACTAGCGTTCAATAATTTCTCTCTAAATTTTGTGAGTAATAACATCATGAACTTCACACTTATTTATTTATTAAACATTATTACCATTAGACTGTTGAATTTCAATTGACAAAATATATTTAATAACATTCAAGGTTTGAAGGAAACTTTTCGTTCACTCTCTTTACAAGGAGGTGTATTAGGAGACAAGGTGAGGTTGTGAATGAGTAGACTTCTCATTGATCTGCCTTCATCTTTGGGGCTGATTGGAAGTCCACTATATTAGTGACAATGAGACTCTGTGATAAGCATTGATTCTTTGTGCAGCACAAATGAGATTCCACTGAGAGACTAAAACCGATAATATATCCCTTCCCATACACCCAAATGGGCACACAATAAAAATACTGCTCCTTTTGTCCCTCATGGTTCCAACACCACAACAGAACATATCCCCCAAAATCGAATAGCCAGAGGATCATCTGGATAACCCAAAACGTTATCTGCTGAAACAAATGAATACGAACCTTTTAAAGTTCACACCACCAAAATTATGCAACCCAATTTGATTCTGATTCTTAAATTAGTATATCTCAATCATGATTGTTGATGGGGCAGTTTGCCTTTAATTGGTATATAAGCTTTTGATTTTTTTTTTTTTTTTTTGTGTTTTTTCCCCCCCCTGATTTTGAATTCACAAGAAATTTCAGAATTACATTGACACATTCGTAGAGTGGGTGAAATGCTAAAGAATGAGTTGAGAGAGGTGACAATGCAAAAAATAGAATTAGCTGCAAACTCAAAAAATTTAAGCAGCAGAAAAAATTACAGCTAAGAGCATATGATCTTCCAAACTACCATAAACTGAGTTATGAAAGAATCATTTGAGTTATCAAAGAATCATTTACAACAACAACTAAAATTATGTCATGATGAACACCACCTGAACTCTAGCACTTAACTATATCTATGTGTTTTTTTTTTTTAACTCTTTCTTTTTTGATCTGTCTGTGAATAATCTCATGAAATGAGAAAGGAATTCCAAGAAAGAATTATGGGCCGCGAGGTGTGCCAAAACAGAAACAGCCAGAAGCTTGGTCTTCAGGTATCATGCCACCACCTTTGCTTGTATCTAGTGCTTCTAACACCCTAACTACATCATCCATTTCAGGGCGTTTCTGCGGGTTGGCATTCCAACATTTTTTCATAATGCTTGCGTAAGAACTCGGACAACATCTCGGGATTTCAGGTCGCAAATTCTGTCATTTATAAATAGTTTTGAGTCAGTAACATGAGATCACATTTCAGTTTATAACCTAAGAAATATTATTTTTTTATTTTCAATAATTAAAAGCTGTCAAATAACCAAAGGTCCTAGACTTAAATGCGTAGTGTAACCGAAGACACACCTGTCGTATACTTGCAGATGACTGATCAGAAAAACTCATATTAGGATAAGGCATGTCACAGCAGTAGATTTCCCATAAGCATATTCCAAAACTGTAAACATCACATTTTCTATTGTAAGGCATGCCCTTAGTAACCTGCACAAGTTTTCAATTTTAATTAGTTCATAATTCACATTGAAAAAAAGGGAAACTAATCAGAAAAGAGGACACTCTCAATACGATATCCACTGGAATTTTAAGTAGTGATACACAAGGGGGGTGAGTACCTCTGGGGCCATGTACCCAATTGTACCAGTCTCCCCAGTCATATCTCCAGGATTCTGCGCTTCAACTCGAGCAACACCAAAATCAGTGATTTTCAGAGTTCTTTGAGAATCTAACAACATGTTTTCAGTTTTTACATCACGGTGTACGATCCTTCTCGAGTGAAGGTAACTCAAACTGCAAAATTAGAACAAACAAACAAGTCAACAGTATTAATTTTAAGAACAACACAAATAACAAAATCTAATGAGTGATGAACTAAACCGACCCTCTAGCCAGATCCAATGCAAGTTGCACAACGATCTTAAAGGCGATTTTCTTTCTCCTGTTCCTGTATAGATAGTTTTTCAGTGTCCCACCGGGAAGGTACTCAACAACGATGCAACAAGCGCTGGAAGGATTTGAAAGTCGACGGTCATCGAGGGAGTTGGTGGAAGGAATTTTGAGCTTGGAAGTTGCCATAGAAGCTCCTATGAACTGAAAGATGAACATTTAAAAGTAAAGTTTGAATAGAAGTCTATAAAGAAGGGAAAGAAAGTTTCTTTTTTTTTTAAAAAAAAAAGTGCTAATTGTCTGATCAATAAACTAGTTTGACATTTTTGCATCTGATAAATGGATTAAAGGCACATCATATTATGTGTTCTATAGAAAGTAATTAACATTTACCTTTGTAACATTTGGATGCTCGAGCTTATGCCAAACAGAAACCTCTTGTCGAAATGAAGCCCGAAGAGCAGCAGTTAGAGCAGTTGTGGCAAAACCATCTTCGCCCCAGTCTAATACCTTCACTGTGAAAGGAAGAATAACAGCAAGAACTGAGAATATTGCATGAAAAGTAGAACAGAAAAGGAAAGAGATTCTATTGTTAAATTCTTATACGAGTTTAAGGGATTAATAGACAAAGTTGAGTTTAATTACCACATCCACATGGCTTCACTAATACACAATAGTGACACACCATGAGAGCGCATTAAGTAAACAAAATCTACTAAAGCACAAAAACCTATTCAATGAAATCAAGCACAAAGGCAAAGCACATTCACGTACACGTCTTATGAATCTTGACATGTCTTATAATACTAAAGTGACTACTAACCTAAAAGTCCACAATGCAAATTACTTTCTCGAATAACAAAGTTAACAATTACACATTGCCATGATTTAGTCCAAAAAACAGAAAACTCCTACGCTTGTTAAAACCTCACAAGACACGAAATTATATTTTTCATCACGTAACATTAATTAGTAGTAGGGTGAATAATATCTGTACCTGCAACATTTTGACCATCGTATACAGCTCTGTATACAATACCATAAGTTCCTTTAGCAATGACATGTCTTATATCCAATTTAGACAAATCAATTTGCCATTGTTCTTTCCGTACGCGGCCTTCCGATTCCAACGACCAAGATCGACCGCAGTTCATCTTCTCTAACTGGATATCTAACATCTTAAGATCAATCCTATCGGCTCGAAAAGACTGACTTTCGTTTCTAAAACTTCCCAGACTCGTCACCTTTAAAGCCAAAGGCTTCTCTTTGTTGTTGTTGGACTTAAAAGAGTCACCATCTCCTTCACGGCTATTCGATTTCGCCAGTGTCAAAACCCCATTAACACCCTCATCCTTGCCTGAATCCATTAGTCTATTTTGGAGTTCAACTTCAAAGGAGCAAAACAGAGGAACTCCAACAAAGAACCAAAAAGTTCTATAGACCCAGCTCAAAAATCAACCAAATAAGCATGTTAAATCGTCGAAAGGGTCAACTAAGAAACTATTAATATTGAATAATGTGATCGAATTTGGCTCCCAAAAAACTAGGAGCCCAAACTCCTAAATAGTAGATTTTGGAACGGGTTTTGTGAGAGAACGACCTTGCTGCACAATTGTAGAAAATATTATAACCAAAGAAAACTCTTTTGGAAAGTTAAACCAATGTTGATGCACCTCAACGGAAATCTTAGCAAAATAAAATAATTTAAGAGAAACTATACGAAAGAAGAATAAATCGTGGGGTTTGTGGACAATATTTGAGTGGAGAGACCAAAGAAAACAAATAAAAAGAAAAGATAACTGAGAGAGAAAGAGAGAGGGAGAAAGCAAGGGATTTATAGCTGCATGACTCTTTCAAATCGACCAGAATTCTACTACTGGATTCGCTGCTGTTTTCTTACGTGTCCCTTTTCAACGGATTTACCGGTATGTCCAGATTTTGAATCCCTTTCTGATTCGGTTATTCCTCCATGCTACAATGACCAAAATACCATTTCACGTATTATTTATTTATTTTATTTTTTTTTTGAAAGGTTTCACGTATTAATTGTATAATATGAAAAAGAGTTCTAAAACAAATCTCAACAAACCTTTATTTTTTTTTCTTTTAAAAAGTGAATTTAACTAATGGCCTTCATTTATTACAAATTAAAGGAAAATACCTACTACTATCTAATTCCTACTTACCCATTAAGGATAATATGCTTTCACGTCTACACTCGGTGTGACTCGAACCTAGGACCGAAATCCTAAGTAGTAGGTATTCTTATCATTTGAGCTAACGCACTTCATCATCTCAACAAGTCTGATTAGGCAGCATGGCATCAAGAAAATTTATCGTTGTTAATTCGTCCACGAGTGTCATATGGATATATATAAATAAAAACTACATAGTAATTCTATTAATCATTAACTTCAAGCAAAAAAATTCAATTTATCATTAACGGTGCTCTAATTTTCTCAACATTCTCAACAGAAAAAAAAAAAGATGCTCTTTTCAATATAGAAAAGCAGTATATTATCTTTTTAATTTTAGAATCTTTCTAGCAAACAACATTGTCTTTTCTTTTTCACATATATAAATTATGTGTTTAGTTTTTTTACTTTAATAAGAATTATGTGTTTGAGTTAGATATCATGTAGGCTCAATTATTTGATAGATATCTATATCTTTTTTATTTTAATTTTTTTGGGAATGACGAGCGATTCCTATATGATTATTTTATCTTTTTTTTAAAAAAAATAATTGAATACAGTTGATTTACATTCAACAATTTCTCAGGCATAGTATATTTGTGACCGTTGAATCTTGGTTTTATCCACAATTACCCATTATTTTTTTCTCCATCATTTCATTATTGTCTCCTCATGTTGGGATATTGTTTTATCCCATAGCGAGGAAACAATAAAAATCCATTATTAGATGAGTCATGATCTTTCTAGAAAAGAAAAAATGGTTTTCTTTCGTGAATAGATAATAAATGGACATTAAGTTCAAAATTGGGCTTATAAGACAAATAGGGTTTTCTACACAAAAGGTTTAAAAAATACGATTATGCGGAAAAAAAAAACATAAAAGTACGACTTTAGATGTAATACAATTATATTTATACGGTCTGACATACCTTTTATACGACCTAACAGCCAAGGAAAAATTGAAAAAACTAGCTTCGCACGTTGATGCACGCGTGAAAAAGACACCTCAGCGTTAGGCCTGGGATTTTACTATTTTAATTGTTTTTTTTTTAGTTATTACTTTGTTTTTAACGCTTTTTTGCTAAAAAGTTGTAACTCGTAATTTCTTTACTTGATTATTTTATTCATCTTTTTCGGTTATTATTATTTTTCCAAAATTTAATTTTTTTGCTTCTATTTTATTTCATATTTTAATTGAGTGAGTATTTTTTGGATATTAATAACTATAGATTTTAAATTGAACTATCACATTTTTTTATAAATATTTTTTATATTGACATGTATCAAAAAAATATCATTATTGTCTCTATTTTTCATAATGAGGAACCCCAAATTTTCTTCTAATTTCAGTAGATACTATAAGTAACTTGGTAGGATACTTATGATAAGTGGATGACCTATAGTATCTTACTTGGATACTTACGACAACCTTACTTTGATACTAGTAATTAAGTGGGTGACCTATAGTTGAAACTAAAATACATTCTTTAAAAATTATTAGTTGAAGTCACATATTTCAATTTTTTTTAATAAAAAATTAAATCATAAGTTTTTTTTTTAATAATAATGAACTCATAAATTCTCCTTATCATTTCTTGGATACTATAGGTAACCTAGTGAGATGCCTGTGGTAATTTTTTTTCTTAAAAAGAAAAAAGTTATCTCCCCTTTAATTTCCTAGATACCATTCGTCACCTAATAGGATACTTATGATAAATTTTTTTAAAAGTCTTTTCATGCTTTTTTGCTATCTTTTTATGATACTATAAGAAATTTAGTATGATACTCACCGTATTTAGTTTTTTTTTTCTTTTAAAATATATTTTTGATTTCGCCAAAAGAAACACTCAATTTTCCTTCTAAATCTACTCAGAGACCATAGATAACTTTTTAGGATATTTGTGGTGACCTTGTTCCCCTAATTTACTTGGATACCATAAGTAACGTAGTAAGATACTTATAGTAAACTTTTTTTTTTCCTCCAAATTTATCATGTCATAGGTAACATCCCATATACGATAAGCAATAGTGTAGGATACCTATGGTAACATCTTAATTTTCTCTTTTCTGGAAAATAAAGGACACATGCCTGCCATTTCGATATCTTGGATACTATAGGTAACCTAGCGAGATACCATA